>VONZ01000963.1:0-265571 GCA_012976165.1 Labeo catla
TTGTACATGTCAAAACTGAGAAGTTGGTCTCTTTAGACAAGGAGGTTTTAAACAGCTTAAGGGTCTGTGAAAGATTTCAGAGAAAATGTGTTACAAAAGCTTTTGTTAATAATGTTAATATTATTTTCCAGCTCAAGTATTAAATCTAAATATTTTCATTGGCTTTAGTACAATGACAGCATAAATGTAAATTATTTTTATTTGTCGGTAGCACCATTTTCTTTAATGAAGAGGGGATCTTTAAAGTGTGATTTGAGGGGTCTTTAGCATCCAAAAAAAGTTTGAGAACCCCTGTGTGCTCAGATTCAGAGACTTAAAAACTGAATTCATTAGTAATCAATCAGAAAATAGTGAAGGTGTTTTACTTTTTTGTGTCATACTTTCTTTGTATTTTGCATTTGGCATTTTCAGGCCAGCATAAGATTCAGTATGTTTTTTTGTAATTTTTAAAATGATTGTTTCAGTTGTGGCGTTGCTGTTGTGCATTGTACTGTCATCAAAAGCATCTGATATCCTGCAGTGCACAGGAGAGAGACAGAGTGATGGACAGTTCTTCTTCCATATGTCATATGACTTTAAAGATGGCGTCCGTGACTGCGAGACCCAAAGGCTCATTGATGTAAATATTTTATTTTGTAGCATTTTGTTGCTTTTTACTGACTTACTATTTAAGTAAATGCAGTCTTGGGGCGATTACATCCCTATCCCCCAACAGTTTTTTCTGACTATAAGATTGTTAGCTAAAACCTAAAGATGACAGTTTCTATTGTTCTTTTAACATGATGTTTGATAAACAATACATTATGCATAGCGTCAGTGACAAAGTAAATAAAAACGTGTACATATGTTTATTCTTAACTCTGCCATCTCACCATCTTTTGTTTCTTTTCTCTCCCTCTTCTGATCAGGAAAAAGTGGCAGATTTTTCTGAAGCTGCTGGAAATGCAAAGTTCATGCCCCCACTTGCAGTGGTAATCGCAAACACAACCATCATACAGACCTGTCCTGAAAGACTTGAATGCCTGCTCACCTGCCCCAGTGCCAGTGTAAGTACATTTGTGTTTTAGCTTTTATGGCCATCAAATTAATTGAATAACCTATAAGCTTTCATTATGTTTTTTTTTTTTTAGCAGTTTAGGAAAAAGATGCAGTGCTCTTGTAAGTAATTGATTTACTACTATGTAATAATTTGACTGACTGCATAATCTTTCTAAACATGCCCATTTAATCTACTGTAAACCCAGTTTAGTACATAGTAATATCACGTGACTAATATCACGACTAAAAATAAAACAGTACAGATTAGTATGTGCAATAATAGTATTAACAAAAGTATTAACACATTGACAACATTGTTTTGTAGGTGATAACTCTCCTCCGACTACACTTCCTGAAGGTAATGTCAACTGCTTATGCTAAAAGGAGAAATCCGCTTCCAAAACAAAGATTCACATATAATGTACTCACCCCCTTGTCATCCAAGATGTTCATGTCTTGCTTTCTTCAGTCGTAAAGAAATTATGTTTTTTGAGGAAAACATTTCAGCATTTTTCTCCATGTAATGGACTGATATGGTGCCCCGATTTTGAACTTCCAAAATACAGTTTAAATGTGGCTTCAAACAATCCCAAATGCGGTTGTAAACAATCCCAGTCGAGGAAGAAGGGTCTTATCTAGCGTAACGATCGGTTATTTTCATAAAAATAATACTATTTATATACTTTTTAATGTCAAATGCTCATCTTGACTTGGCTGGACAGTTTTCTAAAGCTTGCGGTCATCCCTGTTGCTTGTGCACCTTTTCCTACCCAATTTCTTCCTTTCAGCATTTAATATGCTTTGATTCAGCACTCTGTAAACAGTCACCCCATTCAGTAATGACCTTCTGTGACTTACCCTCTTTGTGGAGGGTGTCAATGATTGTCTTCTGGGCCATTGCCAAGTCAGCAGTCTTCCCCATTATTGTGGTTTCAAAGAACAAGAGATACCCAGTATTAATACTGTAGGGATGGACATTCAGTGAAACTCAAATGTAAATATTCTAATATTTTGAGGTACTGGATTTTTGACTTTCATGAGCTGTAAGCTCTACTCATCAAAATTAAAACAAACAAACAAACAAAAAAACTTTAGAAATATTTTGCTTTACATGTAATGAATCTAGAATATATGAAAGTTTCAGTTTTTAAAATAAGTTACAATAAAAAAATGAACTTTTTTATGACATTCTAATTTTATGAGATGCACCTGTATTGTATTCCACAGCATCACTATTCTCTTTGTAATGACTTCTTCCTTATAAATACTTCAACCCCTTCTGTCTAGGTGCAAAATCTCCTGGGGGATTCTGTTAATAAAATGCTCTGAGACAATTTCAGTGTGTACCTGATTTATTTTTCTTTACCTCAGACAATTTTACAAAGTTAGTAGCTGAGAGGACAAAAGCTGCACTGTGAAAGTGTTGGCTCATGACTCACTAACCCTTAACATTTCAAGTGTGTAATAAATTATGTTGTCGACACTGTGCTTACACACACGGTGGATCTTGTCTGGCATTGAAGTGGTCTTTGAGGTCTCCATATTCGTCACCCTGTCAACACAAAAAAACTCAATGTGAATCAGGTAATCATATGGTGGCGTAACCTTGGACCACAAATAAGAGTCATAAGGGTCAGTTTTTTGAAATTTAGATTTATACATCATCTGAAAGCTGAATGAGCTAGGATATGACAATGTTTGGCTGAGATACAACTATCTGAAAATCTGAAATCTGAGGGTGCAAAAAAATCAAAATATTGAGAAAATCGCCTTTAAAGTTGTTAAAATTAAGTTCTTAGCAATACATATTACTAATCAAAAATTAAGTTTTGATACATTTACAGTAGGAAATTTACAAATTATCTTAATGTAACATGATTACTTAATATGCAAATGATTTTTGGCATAAAAGAAAAACTGATCATTTTGACCCATGTATTTTTGGGTATTACTACAAATATACCCATGCTACTTAAGGTTTTGTGGACCAGGGTCACATATCTGAAAAGTAAATTTAATCACAAATGCAAAAATTCAAACTAAATATTTAGAATGACATTTACTCTGCAAAAAATAGCACTCAGCAACTACGTTAATGCATTAGGTTTAGAGAAATACAATTTGTGCAATATTTATTAAAATAGTTAAATCAGACCATTTATGGCCTTATATTTTACTGTACTTCTAAATGTAACAGAGCTGGCCAAAAGTTCCAGTTCCAGTTTCATTGGCTAGTTGTTTTGTTCTGGGAAACTATTAATCAGCTGATCAGCCTGCCCGTAAACAGTTGTTTTTACATGTTGCCAATGGCAACAAAACATCACTTTTTGTTTACTTTGTTTTAGTGTTTGCAGTTTTAGTGACGTAGTAATATTGACTCCACATGCATGCGGAGTCAGGTACATTCTCTCACACCTCATATTTGTCACTGTAATGATAGACTGAAGATATGTTCAGGTCATATATGATAATATAGCGAGTAGCTTACACCTGGTGTCATGCGCAGATAGTACGGCGGTTCAGAGGAGAATCGCAGCATAGAGTGAGTGTATGTTGAACCATTGCCCAGTTGTTAATAAATGGACTGAAGTGGAAAACACCTGTATCGCCTCATCTATATGCCATCCTAACATTGCAGTAACAACAATAATACAGACAAATGTCACTGTAAACCAGTCCTGGGAATTCCCATGTGATTTTAGCTCAACTCAGTTCAGTTCACAGCTGTATGTTCTCAACATCAGAAGTGTCATCAGCCAACAATGTGCCAGTAAGATCACCTCACTTCAGAACAGGAAATGATGCAGGGCTGCACTGTAATAACCCCGTGGTGCAGGACTGTCTGCCACTCACATTCCAAAGGAATACTATTTTCTCCACTTCTAACAAGCAAAGTAATTATCAGCTGAAATTCAATTCCCATCATGTTGTTATGAAACAAACCTCTGTGCAGTGTGAAGCTAATACAACATTCATAATGAGATTTTGTAGTTTTATCTTTTTTTCTCTCTTCATCTTTAGAACTCAAATTACAATATTTTTGGAAGAAATCCAAAAGCTTTTGGACCCTGCATAAACAGCAACACAACTGACACGTTCAAGTCCCAGAAAGGTATTAAGAACATTTGTCACACAGTCTATTTAAATTATTTCCTTATTACTTTTCTGGGTCAAGAACATGGTAGGTGCGTTGCTGTCTGTGCAGGGGCAGGAAGCTCTCAGATTTCATCTTAATTTGTGTTCTGAAGATGAACAAAGGTGTGGAAATGACATGAGGGTGAGTAATTAATGACAGAATTTTTATTTTTGGGTGAACTATCTATCCCTTTAATTTTATTCCAACCCTGTGTGACATTTTGTGTGGAACATAAATAAAAATGTTATGCTCTTTTCTGCTCATACAATGAAAGTCAATGGTAATCGTGGAAAAGACGATGAGGGCTATAAAACTTTCCAGTGTACTTCTACTGATTGCACAAAATGACCCAGTATGGATCAACACTCGCAAACAATGCTTTTTAATTGTTATTTTATGTATCCATTTAACATTTTGTTTGCTATTTTAAACACCAGTGTTCTTTGAAGTTATCCATCTCAAAGAAAACACAATATCATCAGTATCCTCAATCGGTTCTCTATATCGTTTCGCCTGGGCTACTCCCATGGCTTTAGCAAAATGATGTCAAGCAGTGATGCCAAGAACCAATTTTGGTTCCCCAAAGAACCTTTCAGTGAACAGTTCCTAAAAGAACCATTTTGAAGAACATTTTCAAAAATCTGAACAACCTTTTTTGACTTTAAAGAACATTTTCTGCATTTGAAAGTTTCCATGGATGTTCAAGGTTCTTCATGGAACCATTGATGCCAATAAAGAACTTTTATTTTTTTAGTGTAGCCTAATATTTGCTAACGTTAGTTTAGTTTTTAACAACACACAAGTATTATTATCACTTCTGATCACCCATTTGGCCTTTACTCTTGTAAGAAGTAAAAGTGGTTTTTCACAGCTGTGTTATAAATGAATTTAAAACAATTAAAACAATTTAAAGATATGTTTAAAGACCCATTTTAGAACATTGTACACAGGGTGTGGCACCATAAAGAATGTAAGGATAATTATCCGCATTGCCATTTGGCCTTGATTTTGCTTGCGTCACAAGAGCAGTAGTTACTCAGTACCTCAGCATACAAAAATAGACAAAAAAAAAATAGATACTTCCACTGTTTGTTTGAACACAGCTTCCTCTCAAACGCTGTCTCTGAGTTATTCTCTCTCTCTCCCTCTCTCTCTCTCTCTCTCTCTCTCTCTCTCTCTCTCTCACACACACACACACACACACACACACACGCTACACACACGCCTCTCTCTCTGCTTTCACACATGGGTGGTACTTGTGTAGCGAGATTTTGATTTCGATTTTGCTTGCGTCACAAGAGCAGTAGTTAGTACCTCAGCATACAAAAATAGACATCTGTGCTAGGCCACAATAATTGTTTGTTTAATGTATCCACTAACAATTAACAAACCATTTCCTAAATGTCCCTATGTGTTTCCAGAGGTCTTTACACATGAGCTCCCTTCAGCAACACAGAAAATGACAAAATAAGTATGGATATTTTGTTAAGATATTTTATTGACCAGGATGTCGATAAAAGTGCTAAACCATTACCATCCCCTACTCCAGTAAATGGTACTTTCCAGTTGGTTGTAAGACACACACACAAAATGACCAAGCAAAAGTCGACAGAGTTAAATTGTAGGTAGTATGTATTATACTTCCACTTTGTTTGAACACAGCCTCCTCTCAAACGCCGTCTCTGAGTAATTCTCTCTCTCTCTCTCTCTCTCTCTCTCTCTCTCTCTCTCTCTCTCACACACACACACACACACACACATTCTTGCATTTGTGGTTTACGGGGACTCTCCATAGGCGTAATGGTTTTTATACTGTACAAACCCTATTTTCTATCGCCCTACATCTACCCTACACCTAAACCTAGGCCTCACAGAAGACTATGCACACTTTTTGAATTTCATAAAACACTGTTTAGTATGTTTTTAAACCTTTTGTTTTACGGAGACACAGGAAGTGTCCTCATAAACCATGTTTACGTTGTAGTACCCATGTCATTATACACATTTGTGTCCTTATAAACCACAAATGCCGGAACACATACGCACACACTCTCTCTCTCTGCTTTCACACATGGGTGTAGCAAGACTGCAGTTTCCTTAAAGTCTGCAGTCTGCTCATTCAACCTCTGCCTGTCAATGAAAGCACAACTTTGATCATGCATACCACTCTGTTATTTGCTGTTTTGTTCCCGTGTCTTTCTTTTAACGACGGAAAGTCGATCGAAGGTAAAACTTTGCATTTTAATTTTATTGGCAACGATAATTCATTTTATATGACATGCAGTGAAAGGAAAACAGACATTTATGATGAGCCATATGATGACCGGAGTTAAGTTCTTTAATAAAGGTATTAAAGTTTTGTGGGCGTTAAAAGGTGCTTCTTTCAAAATGTACAACCTGTAGATTCATTCAAGCCTAACCAAAACCAGTTTTAATGCTATAATTGGTGGACAGACAGACAGAGATGGGAAGTAACTGAGTACAAATACTTTGTTGCTGTACTTAAATAGGTTTTCCTACATTTTTACACAAATATCTGTACTTTCTACTTCTTACATTTTCAAACCAGGCTCGTTAGTTTTAATCTGCATTTGGTGAACCATGGTTACTATAGTTAAACCATTAAAACCACAAATTAACCATGGTTTGCTACACTAACCATAACCATGAAATTTGTAGTAAAACTATGGTTGTGAATTAAAACAGATTGTAATCAATCCGCCAAAAACATTGTTAATTTTAATAAGAGATAAATATGACTCATGATAAAGCAATAACATGTTCACAATAACAATTTTTATGTAAAGATATTGCCATAATGTCATTTTTATTCTGCTGTTTTTGACATTTAGGCAATTTAGAAAATATAGTTTTACTAAATCTATAGTATTTAAGTAATTTTACGATAAAACAACACATGGTCATAATGTGATACTTAAATTTAACTAAAATAAAATTATGTTATTGCAAAAAGAATACAATGAGGTGTTTGTTTTGCAAGAAGATGGATACAGTTCTGTTCATAACAGTAGATGGCTGATGGGAAAAGGGACAGGTACAAGAAAATTAGTGGAAAAAGTAAACACACAATAAGTGAGATGCAGAGAGATATCATGGAAACTAAAGAGACTGAAAAGGAAAATGGAAATTAAGGTGCAGTTCAAGAGAGAACCTTTAATTATTTTGTTTAATTGTTAGGTTTTAACCAGTTTTAAATGTGATTACCATACAAAAAACAGGTGGTTTTGTAATTTTTTGTTGGTGAATGGGATGGCCTGGATGAGTGTGAGATTTCACCGGCCTGAAATTTTGTCCCAGTCCTGCCCTGTTCTACATGGTGGTTGTTCGGCCTTGATACATTGATTAGCTAACAAAATGTTAAATGTAAATTATTTTGTATTAATGTGTCAGTATGATGTGAGGTCCAGTTACCAGCATGACACTAAAACAAGCAGTACTAATGGTTTACTTTTTACTTAAGTACATGTCAGAGCTCATACTTCTTTACTTTAACTTGAGTAAAAAAGTGTAGTCAGTACGTCTACTTTTACCAGAGTATTTTTAAACAGGAGTATCTGTACTTCTACTTGAGCGAAGGATGTGTGTACATTTGCCATCTCTGCAGACAGATAGATAGATAGATAGATAGATAGATAGATAGATAGATAGATGACAGACAGATGGACAGACAGATGGTCAGATAGATAGATAGATGGACAGACAGACACCGGATAGGGATAGATAGATAGATTGATAGATAGATAGATAGACAGACAGACACAGATAGATAGATAGATAGGACAAACAGACAGACAGACAGATAGATATTAGATAGATAGGATAGATAGATAGATAGACAGACAGACAGACAGACACAGATAGATAGATAGATAGACAGACAGACAATCCGATAGATGGATAGATAGATAGATTGATATAGATAGACAAGGACAGACACAGATAGATAGATAGATAGATAGACAGACAGACAGACAGACACAGATAGATAGATAGATAGACAGACAGACAGGACAGACACAGATAGATAGATAGATAGACAGATGATAGATAGATAGATAGACAGACAGACAGACAGACAGACACACAGACAGATAGGATAGATAGACAGACAGACAGACAGACACAGACAGACAGATATAGATAGAGGATAGATAGATGAAGATAAGATAGATAGATGGACAGACAGACACACAGAGATAGATAGATAGATATGCGACACACAGACAGACAGACAGATAGATAGTATATAGATAGATAGAGCAGACAGACAGACAGACACAGACAGATAGATAGATAGATAGATAGATAGATAGGACTATATTGACACAGATAGATAGATAGATAGATATATAGATAGATAGACAGATAGATAGATGGACAGACAGACACAGATAGATAGATAGATAGATAGATAGATAGATAGATAGATAGATAGATAGATAAATTAGTAAAAGCCCACATGTTGTTAAAGGTTAAAAGCCCAAGTGTAAAAAAAACTCATCATTTCATTGTGGTTAAAATGGCCACAACACTATGGCATACATTTCGCACAATGATTCACATAAAGTTTCATAAAAAAAATTTCCATATCACAACTATATAAGGATATATTGAGATTATGTCAATATAACTCCCTCTAGTGGCAATATATATATACCTAAAAGCAACTTTGAGTAAAAGGACCTCTAGCTACCTGTAAAATTACATATTTTTTAAACCTAGGGACATAAGTCCTGCTGTAGCCTGTTGTAGGTATGTTTTTATGTAATTTTCTGTGTTTTGTCTGATACTATTTGTCACGGACTGTGACAAATTGTTTTGCCTTGTTGCACCAGAAACATTAGTTAAAAGAAGCAAAATAGCAGCAGGTGTTCAGTGTTTGAAAGTTTCATCATGTTTGTCTCACAATTCTCCTCTAGCGAATCTACACCGCAGTCCTGGATAGAAATTTAAGATACTTTTCTCATCCTTTCAAAAATTTAAGTCGTTATGGAATCAGTGCATCTTACTGCCCAGCCCCAGTCAGATACCACGTCTCTTGTCCCGTAAGTTCAGAAACAATTATTTATCTTATCAGAATAGTATTCGTACTTTTTATTTTAAATATTGTATTTATTACAAAAATAATAACAATTGAATGCTTTTTGATTCTCTTGTAGACATACAGCAAGAACCTCATTTGTTCTTGTGAGTAGTTTTTCACTTGGCATCTCTTTGCTTTGCTCTTTATTTTAACAGAAACTACACACCAATATTAAAATAAAATAACAGTGGCATCCAATTGTGTCTCTTGCTTCAGGCACCAATTCAACAGAAAGCAATTCCGTTTTTAGCACAATTCTGCCATCTAGAGGTAAACTTTTTTAAAACATTTGTGATCCCAGACCACAAAACCAGTCAAAAGATCCATTTTTTTGAAATTAAGATTTATAGAACACCTAAAAGCTAAATAAATAAGCTTTCCATTGATGTATAATTTGTTAGGATATTTGAAAATCTGGAATCTGAGGGTGCAGAAAAATAAAAAATAACCTTTAAAGTTGTCAAAATGAAGTAATTAACAAAGCATACTACTAATCAAAAATTAAGTTTTGATATATTTACGATTAGAAATTGACAAAATATGTTCATGAAACATGTTCTTTACTTAATATCCTAATGATTTTTGGCATATAAGAAAAATTTGTAATTTTGAACCATACATTGTGTTGTTGGCTATTGCTACAAATATACCCATGGTGCTTTGGTACTGGTTTTGTTATCCAGGGTCACATTTATTATTTATTTAACATTTAAATTTGAATCATGTTACTAAATCATTTTGTTTATGCACCTCTTTAAAAAATGACTTGGATAAATACGTGGATAAAATATCCAGCATAAACAGCACACATAGCCTAGTTTTTTAGTGTAGAGCAAATGTACCTTTGTTTTAGTAAGAAATTTATAGATATAGTACTGCATATATACTGCATCTATGGTGATAGAACAGGGTGCAGCCGTTCAGTAAATCCATGTACTGACTTTTTGTAATATTGTTGCATTTACAGACACATCCTTATCTGCCATGAAAACTGGTTTATCAAAGAGACAATACTGTAAGTAAAATCTTAATAAATGACCACATTTCCAGCACTGATCAAGCAATAACTTCTCAGTAGCTTACTGTCTCTTTACTTAGAACATTAAAGCAACCTAGAAACAGAAACTTAATTGGGGATGATCATCATTTCATGGCTGCATAACAAGTTTAATGCAAATCACATGCACATTTCTTACCAGACTTCACTGTCCTTGTATGGTTGCGAATCAGAAATTTCACAAAAATAAAAAGAATGTCAGTAGTAATAATTATCTATATCTCATTGGCTGAAGTTATGAAGCCACAAAACAAAAAATTATGAAAAATCTCAAGAGTTGCTGCAGCTTTTGTAAGTCAGTACTGCGTTCCTGTTTTGCAAGTTTATAAACAGCCACTCCCAGATACGACAATTACATTAAATCACACACACACACACACACACACACCCACACAACTGTGCACTGGAAAAGGTTCAGTGGTTGAGGAAGCTAGGCTAGAGTTCTGGAGATGGGGGAGGGAATACGGTAGTGCAAGTGGTGTTGTAACAGGAAGTTTACTATAAGAAAAACCATATAAAATGCATTCAAAAAAAGAACACTATAATAAAGCTTGTAAAACATGATCTGATGGGCAGGTAGATTGTGAATCATTAGTGTTATCAGTACTTTTTCAGTGCCTTGTGAAAGTATTCATACCCATTAATTTTTTTTCATAGTTTTTTTATGTTGCTGCCTTATGTTAAATTGCTTTAAATTACTTGTTTCCCACATCAATCTGCACTCCATACACCATAATGACAAAGCAAAAACAGAATTGTCACAACGTATTCATACCCTTAACTCAGTACTTAGCTGAAGCATCTTTACAGCTTCAAGTCTTTTTGGGTATGATGAAGCTTTGCATATCAGCATTTGGCAATTATCTACCATTCTTCTCCTCACCTCTTCACCTCTCAAGCTCTGTCAGGTTGGATAGGGGTAGATGAACATTTTCAGGTTTCTCCAGAAATATTTGATTGTGTTCAAGCCCAGGCTGGGCCACTCAAGGACATTCAAAAAGTTGTCTATAAGCCACTCTTGATGTGTGCTTAGGGTCATTGTTCTGTTGGAAGGTGAACCTTCTGCCCAGTCTGAGGTTCTGAATGCTCTGGACTGGGTTTTCTTTAAAGCTATCTCTATATTTTGCTGTGTTGTGCTTTCCTTCTACTCTGACGAGCCTCTCAGTCCCTGCCGCTGATAAACAGCCCCACAGCATGAGGCTGCTACCAGTTTACTTTTAGGATGGTACTCTGCAGGTGATGAGCAGTGCTTGGTTTCCTTCAAACATGATGTTGGAATTGAGGTTATTCAGACCAGAGAATCTTGTTTCTCACAGTCTGAGGGTCCCCTAGGTGATTTTTTGCAAATGCCAAGTGTGTTTTCATGTGTTTTCACTGAGGAGAGGATTGAGTCTTGCCACACCACCATAAAGCCCAGATGGATGGAGTGTTGCAGTTATGTTGTCCTTCTGTAGGTTTCTCCCATCTGCATATATGATCATGTTTTTTGCTTTGCCATTATGGTGTATGGAATGTAGATTGTTGTGGGAAAAAGTAATTTAAAGCAGTTTAACATAAAACATGAAAAAAATGAAGGGGTATGAATACTTTCACAAGGTACTGTATCATCTCTATACTCTGTTAACTATTATTATTATTACTCTTTTGAACCTTGTCATTATCATTAGAGTGTATGCATCATTTTGTTCTAAAAAAACTGCCTTTTCATGAAGCCTTTTTCTTAAAGCAAGTGACACCTATGTGTTGTTTGTAATAAATTGATAATTTGGTCAAATGTTCTTCTCTATAGACTGCACCATTGCTGTTGCTGCCACTTTTGTCCCAGTACTTGTCATTTTGACGTACTTCATCTGCAGGACAAACAGGTATTTAACACACATTTTGCAATAATGCCATGTGCACAAAAACTAAAACTATTTACAGCTATAAGATATGCTCTTATCAAAGAAAAAGCAGACTTGTTTAGTAGAATTAGGCTAATCTAAGCTGGCATCTCTACTTGCCCAAAAACCAACAGCACTTGATGTGGAGTCATAACTACACATTATACTATGATGTATATTGTATTATTTTATATTATGAAAGCTAATAAAAATGTTTTACCCATTTATTTCCTCCTAGAATGAGAGATGGCACATAATTAACAATACTTCCCTGTCTTCGGTTGGAGAAGTCTATTACCACTAGAGGTCAATGTCCACAAAGTTCATTTGATGTTGTGGTGCTTGTGTTAAACTTGTTAGCCTTTTCTATTTGCTATCTGTAAGCCTCTTCTGTTTGCTCATGGCTGTGTAAGTTTTGTTTGTTTGTAGTCATCGACATTCTTATTGGGATTTTCTTTTTTATTTAAGTTTTTCCCCTTGTACTTCTTATTTCTTTATTTATTTTATTTGTGTGTGTGTATTTTGTATTATTCTGAAACTGCAATTCAACTTTTTAGAATGACCATTACTCAAGTCTTTGAGTCTGTTGAGTCACAAGCAAGTCAGAACTGTAATGCCAGTGCTTAATTGGATTTGTGAACGTGTGAACAAGAAGTGCTTTTAAGATTCATGAACCTTTCTTTGACTTGACAATAACATAACAAAGCAACTCAAATCATGGCAAAACAAAAGAGTACAGAATTGTATTTTAAATTATAATAAATATTTTTTTTGCTATTAACTCAGCAGTTGTGTGATATTCATCCTTGCTTTAAAGGAGAAGTTCACTTCCAGAACAAAAATTTACAGATAATTTGCTCACCCTCTTGTCATCCAAAATGTTCATGTCTTTCTTTCTTCAGTCGTTAAGAAATTATGTTTCTTATAGAAAACATTTCAGGAATGTTCTTCATATAGTGGACTTCTATGGTGCCCGCGAGTTTGAACTTCCAAAATGTAGTTTAAATGCAGCTTCAAAGGGCTCTAAATGATCCCAGCCGAGGAAGAAGGGCCTTTTCTAGCGAATCAGTCAGTTATTTTCTAAAAAATGTACAATTTATAAACTTTTTAACCTCAAATGCTTGTCTAGCTCTGTGATGTGCATGCGTAGTCTGTGCAATCCAGGTCAAGACAGTGAGGGTAAGTCGAAAAACTCCCATTTCATTTTCTCCTCCAACTTCAAAATCGGCCTACATCGCTGTTTTACCTTTTTTGGTAAAGGGCATTCGACCTTCTTCGGATAACATAGAGTATGCACATCACAGAGCTAGACAAGACGAGTATTTGAGGTTAAAAAGTATATGAACTGTAATTATTTTTTAGAAAATAACCGATTGTTTCGCTAGATAAGACCCTTCTTCCTTGACTGGGATTGTTTAGAGCCCTTTCATACTAGATAGATAGATAAGAATAATTAGCTGTATCTTGTACATTGTGGTATATAAATATAGCCGCGAAGGCAGGGCTGTTTAAAGCTTTTCACACATTAAAGCCATAAAAAAACATGCATGAATGAGAAAAGAGAAAGTTTTCCAAGAAACCAACATATTTAAAGGCTGTTTTACCACGTTCAGTTCTAACAGCATATTTCATTCGTTTTTACGTTTTTATGTTTTATGTGCCCCTGACATGCATTTCCTTGGGAAAATATCCCTAACCGAATTATATCTGCTGATACCTGGTCCATACTTATTAAATGTTATAGTTCATAAGGCCGACATCGGCCAGACACACCTGTGCTGTCCAGGGGTGCATTTCCCAAAAGCCTTGTTAGCCAGCTATGGTCGCAAGTTCCGTCATTACCAACATAGTTCAACGATTAAGTGTTTCCGAAACCACAGTTCAAATGAACATTCACAAACAGCGTCAGATGGTTAGAAGCATAGTTTCTTGTTAGTAAGACATATAGGCTCAATAAATTATGCTCTTGGACACAGTAAGCAAGCTAACATGCAGTGCAATCTATATCTTCCAAATGCATTTTAATATACGTATTTTTGCACGTCCTCTCTAAGCACCATTTTTGTCCAGATAGCACACGTACATCTGCAAGATGTCTGTTAAAGATCTCTTAATCTGGAAAGCATCTGCTGTGTACAAACATCTGGCAGACATCTGTAAGATGTCAGTTTTACATACATTCTAAATCATAAACATCTTAAAGATATCTAATAGACGTCTATTTGACATCTATTAATAGACTAGATTAATAGATGTCAAATGGATGATTAATAGATTAATAGACTAATAGATTAATAGGAAACGTCCAATAGACGTATTGCAGATGAGCAAACTACGTCTTGCAGATGTCTTGCAGATGTAAATGCAGACACCAATTAGACGTCTCCAAGATGTACGTGGGCTATCAGGGTGAATAGTGCGCATGTGCATACATGCCTAAGGGAACCACTGAATTAAGTCGCTTCCACAACAAAGCATAGTACTATGGAGGTTAATCAGTGAGTTGTCAACACATTCTCATTTTTCGATGTGCAGGGTCCTTCATTGCTTTAAATAAGAAACCCTTGGTGTCACAGTACTGAGGGAATTTTATCGTCATGATTAAATTATATATTAGGTAATAATATTGCCATTATTGCATATGTAGGTTGGTGTAGGTAGGTTTTTTTTTATTTCATCTATAAAACAGATTCCTTGGTGTAAATCATTTTATTTTATGCAAAGCAAACTAAGCAGACTAATAGGCTACTACTTTATGTATACTATATATTTTAAGGGGGCCCTATAGCAAATTCAGTGCACAGGGCCCAGAATTCATAGCGACGCCCCTGGGTGCGGAATTGTTTTGCACACATTGTCAAACATTCCCTTAAAAATTCCTATACAACTCCAATATGAATGGATAATAAAACAATTGCACTTGCACAATTACATTTGCAGAAAGCGCTTTTGTGGTAAAAATGGCCTAAAATGCAAAATAAGAAGCCTAATTAGGGATAGTAAAGATTAATTTACAAAACACACACAAAAAAAAAAAACACTTGAAAAGTTGTAATTACTGTATACTCAGTTTGTGAAAATTAAAATGTTAAATACAGAAAATAGAAGTATTTGTTTAAAAGTTTATTTATCATTTATTCTCATATTTATTGTTTTATTTCTGTGTTTTGTAAAGCGATCGGCCATCGTAATTAAAGGACGTTTGAACATTTCCCCTTCCTTCGAGATGTTTACCCTCTTTCATCTACCAGAAATTGCACAGTTCCAAGGTCCAGCAGAAAAACACACCTGGTCGAGCAAGGACAGAAGTATCTGCAGTTTCGAAAGAAGAGGACTGCACAGGAAATCCTGCAACACCTGAAGACCATATTCAGTTCAAATCTGAAGAATAGCACAGATTGAATAGCCAGGCTGAAGTCTTGATGGTGCTTCTGTGTTAGGCACACTTTTCAAAAATAAGACAACCTCCAGCCATCAAGTTATCTAATAGATGTGAAAAAGATGACAGATGAGGTAATTTACATAAATTAACTTGAACAGAATCTAGAGTGTACTACGTGTAATGCAGATCTGTTTTCATTTCACTTTTGTTGAATCATGTGTCCCATGAATAATTTATTTCTATTCAGCCTGTTGGAGCCATTATTTTGAGTTGTCATTTTTGTTTTTGGCACTAGAGGGCGTATGAGTATTTTCAGTATATTTAAGTAAGGCATTAAGTAGTTACAGGCTGCATCCCTACACAGCCTTTTGGGGAAAAAAGTTAAATGTGACACTGTCACCAATGATGCTTGTGAGGAGCAGGCAGATGCAGTCATCCATCTCAAAAGTTTTCAGCTTTTTGTGTGTATATAACTTTACTTTCCAGTGATGTGCAGTTACTGAAATGACAATGGAGTCACGACATTAAGGGGTCAAACTGATAAAACGTGTGATTTTTTTGTAATTATGTTATAATCTGGGAATCCTTTGGATCACAACCAGCTTTATTATGCACACAGATACTCCTACACACAAAACTGTCCTGCAGCTCTGTCATTCACAGGGAGGCTAAAGGTGTCCGGTGGATCTTCAGTTGTCCTCATCATCTGAGTCCTCAGTACTCTGCCTCTGCTTTCTTCCTTCTTTCTTCTGACTCCAGTCCTCTAGTTTTGGCAGAATACCCTCCATCTTGTCTGTCAACCGTTCCCAGGTCTAAGAAATGGAAAGTGTAAAGTTTAAGCAATAATGTATTACATATTTGAACAATGTAACAAAATCATACTTCCAAATTCTTGAGCTTTTTACTAGCTGCAAATAGTCCTGTGTCCCTTAGATGTCATCTTTAAAAGTCAGGATGTTAAAACAAGCAGGGGTGACCTTAGAAACAAATTCAACAAGACCAAAAACTACCAACATGATTGCATACATTTTTACTAAATGTTAAAAAACATGTTTTAATAGTAAATTTAAATTTAATGAATTTAGATAGATAGATAGATAGATAGATAGATAGATAGATAGACAGATAGACAGATAGACAGACAGATAGATTTTCTCAAAACCTCTCTCTAAACACTAATCCAAATATTCAAACTAAATTCACAGAACCCCTGACTCTTCTGGCAAAATCAAACAATCGCTTCAAACCTATTTCACTTTTACTCAAAATGAAACAAAACCTTCAAATCATACACACATTAGTCAATTCTATACGCACTACAGATCATTCAATAGACGAATCAATAGACAGTGTCCAGTGCATGTAGTTACAAAAAAGTGTTTACTGTATATAGTAATTATTTAGCAATAAAAAAAAGAAAAAAAACATACACACACTCCAAAGAAATCACACCTTAGTTTGATGAATATGCCAAAAAAAAGGAAATATACACACCCATATGTATCTATGTGTATGTGCGTGTGTACACATACAGTATATGTATATATCTATATCTATCTATCTGTCTATCTATCTATATATATATATATATATATATATATATATTTTTTTTTGGTATATTCACCAAACTTAGGTATCTTTCTTAGATGTGATTACTATATACTGTATGTATATATGTGTATTAGGTGTGTAACCATGTATTAGTACCGAACCTAAACTGCTAAAATGTTTAAGGTTTTGCAGAAAGGGTGATTTATTTGACAAATTCGTGTAGGCTATTGAGAATTTGGTTTAGAGAATGGGGTTAAGTGTTTTAGCAACTGTGAAAAACTGTAATACTGTTACCTGAATGATCTGTGTTTTTTAGTGATAGTTGTTCATGAGTCCCTTGTTTGTCCCACAAATTCTTTGGTTTTTCAGCATTTTTGTGTATTTGAACCCTTTTCAACAATGATTGTATGATTTTGAGATCCATCTTTTTCACATTGAGGACAACTGAGGGACTCATACGCAACTATTACAGAAGGTTCAAACACTCACTGTTACTTCAGAAGGAAACACGATACCCATGATTTTGAGAAGAACTTTTCACATTGTCTCCGAGGTTCATAAAGAACAGACCACGTTACTTTACTTCACCCCCCCCACGTCACACATCATATAAAAACCGCTGCTTCCGTTTCTTCTTGCATCAGATTGTGGGCGCTATCAATCCGATGGCTAGTTTTAGGATAATACTGTTGGCATTTATTTCTATTCTTCTATCACCTGGGTATGCGGCATCTAACGGTAAGCGTTTTTTCACTGTAACAAACATGTATTTGTTTATAACATGTAAGCGTGGTGAACTCCGCACACACATTGCATAGTTTAAACATCGCTAATGAATCTTAAAAGAATTGAAAACATGTCGTGTAATTAAATGGGGGTTTGTAATCCTCATCAGAATGCCCTGCAAATCAGGAAACGTCTTGTGAGAGCCTGCGGTCGCCCGGTGGATACACATACAAGTTACCACCGGGCTTCCCATGCGCTGAAAATAGCGAACAGGGATGGTACTTTCAGGTGGGAACGTTTGCTGTTCTGGATTTAATTGTAAAGTTATAATACAAAAACAGTCAAATGTTTTGTAACTTCTCGGTTTGCTGTTGTTTGTATAGAATGAAACTTTAATTGTGGACTCAGCTCCGAATGCCAATGGACCGAGACCATCCATTGTAGTGGATGTAACACCTCACAACCTGACGCTCACTGTCTGCGAGAACCTGCAGTGGCAATCTGAGGTAGTAATGAATGTGTCGGCTTCATTTACACTCAATACATTGCCATGCCATTAGGACAGACCAGGTTCTAAAATATAATTTTTCTTCTCTTACAGTGTCACTGTGTAATTAATTATACAGGTAAGCATTATGAAGTCTCACACCACACATGCTCTAGAAACTAGTACTTTTCTGTGTATTTTAAGTATGCTTTTGTTTGTATTTGTCTATAAAGTTACAGATTTGAAACATTCTGCAGCACGTGACCCCGGGGCAAGAAATAATACATCAGGCTATGATCAAGATAGCAACCATGATGGTAACAGTAAAGGAAATAGTTTAGCCTTTAAAAGCCAAATGCTATTTCACCTTAAAATCTAAATCTTCTATAATCTTCTTTTATATTTTGACACGTATATTCAACAGGTTTACCTGCTGGGGTGATTGCTTTAATCGTAATCGTGGTTGCTGGTGTATTTACCATTCTGGTCATTGTAATACGGTGAGTGCTTTTTACAAAGTTGTGTGTGTGTGTGTGTACAAATGTGTGTACAAATGAAGACTAAAAGACTTTTGACTTTTTTACCACAGGGCAACATTTTTCCGTAAATGAAAACAAACAGATGTGCTATAGCGGCAATGATTTGTGCCTTTGAGCAAATCACCTCAGGTTGCTGGTTGCTGGTTGCCGGTGTCTGGAATACGTTAATCATGTATAATCACTATTGTACTTTCTTTATTTTCACTTTATTTCCTTTTTTTTTATTCTATGATATTTACAAATATAGCATTATATTGTTTTGATAGCTTTTAGCATAGTACCTTTATGGATTGTAGAGCTTTGTGTGTGCCTTCAATCCAATGTAACCTTAAATCTGTCCTTTGCAATGTGACATGCAGAACTATAGAGGTCACTGACACAAAAATGCAGAAAAATTGCATTAATATTATAATTTTAAAAATATGATGAATTAGATCCTTTATATGTAACCCTGGACCACAAAACCAGTCATAAGTAGCACAAGTATATTTGTAGCAATATCCAAAAATACATTGTCAAAATTATTTTTCTTGTAGATAAAGATATTTTGTAAATTTCCTACTATAAATATATGCATTCCCAAGAACTTAATTTGGACAACTTTAAAGGCGATTTTCTCAATATTTTGTCCTAACAAACCATACATCAATGGAAAACATTTATTCAGCTTCTAGATGATGCTTAAATCTCAATTTAAAAAAACTGACCCTTATGGCTTTGTGGTCCAGCGTCACATATAGCTTTGTATTATATATATCATATACATAAATCATAACTGTATATATACTAACATGCACTCCCAACATGCACAATTTTTTCTTAAATTAATTTCTTATTCTGATATTAAATTTAATAGAGATCTCACTAAGTGATATTAGTGAGAAAACTCATGTTTTCCAAATTTGTATTACAATGTTGCGTTACGTATCAAGAGTGCGTATTTTTGAAAATGTATTTATTCATTTTAGTCCATTTTTGAGATTAAATTGAGCTAATTTGATCATAAATCTCAAGGTTATAAAGCACATATTATACAGGGGGCATGCATATATATATATATATATATATATAAATATTTTGATATTTTGTATTACTATTTTATATAACTTTTTATAAAGTTCATAAATTGTATATATAACTGTAGCATGGCACACAGATCCAAAATTATTTTGGATAATGTTTACACTGTCAGTACCTTCACTGCCTAAATCCATGTTCACACTGACAGCATTTAAATGGTTGGGGATCATCTCTTTTCTCAAAGGTGGTCCTAATTTTCTGTGGCATCCAACTGTTTGATAACATTGGTAGTCACTGCATCGCTTCATTGTTCATTTGCATAAAGATTTCACCAGAAATTGCAATGCTGATGAAAATGAATAATGTCAGTTTTGTCAGTGTGAACCCTCTCTTAAGGCTTTGTGGAGCTGTATGACCAGGGCAAGTATTTAAGTTGCCGCTGTGGAAGCAAAATGCAATAAAATGCTGTGCCAGTGAGTACACACATCTAATGCATTACTAGTTTAATTCAAAGAAAATTGTAGTGAACAAGTGTTCCCTATTCTAAAGTCTTACCAAAAAAGGTGCAAAATGTTAACTTTTATTTTTTCACTGGGACCATACACTCAAAGATATACCTCAGTATCACACCTTTATACATTGTATCTTTATAAGCTCTGCATTACTACCATAAGAGATAGATAAAGTACAAAGGAGTACTTTTGAGGGTTCTGCCATTGTGCCATTCTTTTCTGACAACAGACTGTTTTACATAAAAAGTGGCTTTGTTTCTGTGTGCCAAGCTAGATATGATAAAGTACTCATCATATTGGGTACTACTGATTTGTCTATACTGACTAGAATACCCTAAAAAAAATTAAAGGATGCTGTTACACATTTTATGTCATGTTATGTATAATATTATGATATTGATTAATAATAATAATAATAATAATAAATAAATAATAACATTTCAGTGTCAGTCACCATTGTTTTGTGAGATTAAATTAGCACTTTGTGCAGAGAATTATTCAAAATGTATTATGTTTCTGTCACTTTTTGTGTAATCATTATACTTATCTTGAATGTATTTTCATATTTTGCTATTTTGTTGGAGGGCTTTCCACAAATAAAATTTGATAAGACCTTGAATGTCTTGTGAAGTTACTTCCTTGGTTATACACTTTGAAAAAAAAAAAAAAAAATGAAACTGTGTTCCTTTCTTTTGATATGTTAAGAAATGCAGAAATTCAATTCAATTACCTTACACCAACAATCTAACCACTAACTGACTTTGACTCATTTTTCTCTGGTAAGTACAGACCATTAACATGCACTCAGTCACCACAAAAACCCTGATTGTCTTCATCCACAGCTTCAAAACGAAAACATCTGGTGTACCTCAACAACACAATCTTGCATTTCTTGGTTATGAGGAGTTATCTATCAAAATATCCTACAAACTGAAAGTTGGTCGTTAGTGTCCCTGGGCCCTGTTTTTCTATCCATAACATCAGTACACAATCCCAAGTGCAACAAATATGTATGTTTTGATGTTCTGGTACAGAAAATTGGCTAGAGCTTCTAACAGGCCTCTACAAATTACCACGGTACACTGTTGTGTGTGCCTTTAATCCAACGTAACCTTAAATCTGTCTTGTGCAACATGACATGTGGAACTATAGAGGTCACTGACACTAAAATGTACAAAAATTGCATTATTATTATAATTTTAAAAATATGATGAATTAGATCCTTTATATGTAACCCTGGACCACAAAACCAGTCATAAGTAGCACAGGTGTATTTGTAGCAATATCCAAAACTACACTGTCAAAATGATTTTTCTTGTAGATGAAGATATTTTGTAAATTTCCTATCATAAATATATGCATTCCCAAGAACTTAATTTGGACAACTTTAAAGGCGATTTTCTCAATATTTTGTCCTAACAAACCATACATCAATGGAAAACTTATTTATTCAGCTTCCAGATGATGCTGAAATCTCAATAAAAAAAAAATGTTACGAACCCCGTTTTAAAATGCTCGTAGGGAAGGGGTTAAGCAACATAAGACCACAGATATCAATTCAGCTTTTTATTAACAGATCTAGTCGGCTCACGTGCCACTTTCGGCAACAGGCAACATGCACATTTAATCGTTAATTTAAAAAACACAACACGAAGGAATAAACATAGCAAAAGCAAACAAATTAACAGATCAACCAGAAAACAAAACAACAAACAAACAGACCGCTTATCGGAGGCTGACTTGCATCAAGACGCGCACGAAGCTCGCGGGATACAGTGCTTCGTAAAAGGTAGCTGAACAGAGCTTCAAAACGAGTGCGAGTCATGCTCTCAGCCGAGCCAGGAATTCACTGTTCTGAACACACGCTGGAAACAGGCTTTGTGGTCCAGGGTCACATATAGCTTTGTATTATATATATCATATACATAAATCATAACTGAATATATACTAACATGCACTCCCAACATGCACAGTTTTTCCTTAAAAAATGAATTTCCTATTCTGATGATATTAAATTTAATAGAGATCTCACTAAGTGGTATTAGTGAGAAAACTCATGTTTTCCAAATTTGTATTACAATGTTGCGTTACGTATCAAGAGTGCGTATTTTTGAAAATGTATTTATTCATTTTAGTCAATTTTCGAGATTAAATTTAGCTAATTTGATCATAAATCTCAAGGTTATCAAGAACATATTTATACAGATGTCAAGGGGGCATGCATATATATATATATATATATATATATATATTGTATTACTATTTTATATAACTTTTTATAAAGTTCATAAATAATATATATATATATATATATATATATATATATATAATTAAAATATTTAATTATTTTGGATAATGTTTACACTGTCAATACCTTCACTGCCTAAATCCATGTTCACACTGACAGCATTTAAATCATTGGGGATCATCTCTTTTCTCAAAGGTGGTCCTAATTTTCTGTGGCATCCAACTGTTTGATAACATTGGTAGTCACTGCATCACTTCATTGTTCATTTGCATAAAGATTTCACCAGAAATTGCAATGCTGATGAAAATGAATAATGTCAGTTTTGTCAGTGTGAACCCTCTCTTAAGGCTTTGTGGAGCTGTATGACCAGGGCAAGTATTTAAGTTGCCGCTGTGGAAGCAAAATGCAATAAAATGCTGTGCCAGTTAGTACACACATCTAATGCATTACTAGTTTAATCCAAAGAAAATTGTAGTGAACAAGTGTTCCCTATTCTAAAGTCTTACCAAAAAAATATGTATGTTTTGATGTTCTGATACAGAAAATTGGCTAGAGCTTCCAATAGGCCTCTACATATTCTTATAATTCAAATCCGTTAAAGGATTGTTAGGCTGCACTAATTAGGTCAACCGGAACCGGGAACACTTCCCATAACACCCGATGTACTCAGTGCATCGTCAGAAGAATGGCATCTACGCTAATATTAGTCTGTTTCTCTCCTATTTCCGAGGTCACATTAACAACCAGATCCAGTCCGTATCCAGATCAGATGGTGGATCAGCACCTAGACACGACCTCTACAGCCCTGAATGTCAGTGGAGTCCACATCGACTAGATGAGCCCCAGAGACGGACCCACAGTGAAGACCACATCACCTAGACGGCTGTCGGCACAAGACCATGGGAACTTTGGCCAGAGGAGAACTGGCCCCCTGACTGAGCCTGGTTTCTCCCAAGGTTTTTTTCTCCATTTGTCACCGATGGAGTTTTGGTTCCTTGCCGCTGTCGCCTCTGGCTTGCTTAGTTGGGGACACTTTCTCTTAACACAATATTGCATTTTATTTTATTGTTTTTGATTAACTACCTTTACCTATAAAGTGAGTGTTTAATGTTGCCTTTGGCATTGTTGATGTACTGTTTCCTATTTAATACTGTACAGCCGCCTTGTCACAATTCTGTATTGTTAAAGGCGGTATATAAATAAAGGTGACTTGACTTGACTTGACTACAAATGACCTCGATACACTGTCTTAAGTTAAAAGGGCCAACACTGATTTTGCTACAATGTTTATGTGTTGAGAAATAGCTGGACAGCTGCCAGGGTGATGCTTAAAGAGCAGGTCATACAGGTTTTTGAAAAATATATTTTTTTTGCAGTTTGTAATGTAGCTATTTGTCAATGTAAACAGTTGGCTAAGTTGTTCATCAAAAAAGCCATGATAAATAAAGATATTGTCTCTCAAATGAAAGAGTTGACTCTGAACTGCCTTAATGAGTCATCATATTTTCCAGTCTTCTGACGTGATATAAACGCTTCCGCTAGTCAGTGTTTACATCACGTCGAGAGGACTCTGTGTTCTGCTCTGTGAAAGCAAGTTTGTTTTGTTTTCATTGCCTAAAGATGACGATGTGAAAAAACACTGATTAAAATTAATTTTTCCATGATACCACAGCAAGAAAATTCAAACCTTTTGTTGTGTGGTCATCAATTTACCAAGGACTGCTTTTCTAATATTGGCAAGTTCAACGCAGGATTTGCTAAACGCTTGTCCATGAAAGATAAGTCTGTACGTTCTTTAATTAAACCAACAAGCATCTCTAAACCACAACCTGTAATATGTGTACATTTTCAATTGAGTGCTCAAAATATCAAGTATTTTGTGCTAATAAGTGATGTAGTGCAGCTTTAGGTTTCCAGGTAAACCACAATATTACTGTCTTACTGAAATAGTTCTGATATATCGCTGTGAACCCTCTATTTCCTATAGACTGTTTTGATTAATGTAGACTGTCGTTCTAATTACTTCATTTACAGTTTTTCTCGATTGCTAAAACACTATAACCAGTCTTTTGAACTAAATTTTCAAAACCATAATGCCATTTTTCAAAAAGCACACCCATTTCCCTGACCTATAAACACTATTCCCCTGCTTTAACACATGAGTCAGATTTGGTGAACTGTAACTGCAAAACTCTACACACAAATCCCTACATTTCTCAGTGCTTACACCATGTGTTCATTTAGAAAGCACTAGCATTCAATATTGTTCACTCAAGTCTGCAAAGTTGGAGCTCAATTAACACGCAATTACCCAAGTGGAAACATTAGGAGTCAAAATTTATCACACACCAAACCTTCGATGGAGATAAAAGGGCCAAAGTCAGCTTACAGTTTAGTGCATTTCTCAGATCAGAAATGAAATTCTCAAAACTACTTGTTTAACCTCCACATCATCTAGTCACTTGTGCACATCATAAAATGTTTCTATTTTTTTTTTTTAACAAGTTGCGTTTGCTTTGGTACATTCATGCAACTGATTATGCAACTGATTTGTCTGCTGTTTCCTACATTATCAGTTCCTATTGTCATGTTGCTATAGTCTTACCCCTCAAAACATCAAGTCATTAGCTCATCGTATATGTCTTTGCAGTAAATGCTAAATTTTTGATTTAGTTGTCATAAACTGTCAAGCATATTCCACATATTTCTATTAGACTTTTTGTAAATTTGTCATGAATTGTTCAAGTGAATACTGACTTTCACTAATGTAGAGACTACAGATCAACCGATGATGAAGCAGTTCTCTGAAATAGCTCAAAGGTACATCTCAACATCTCATAAACCTTCAACAGGAAAGCATATATAGACAAAGGACAACACAAGAGTTACAAATTCTGACAGTAGACTTTCTAATTTATATTTCTGCCTTTGCCCATATTTCCTTTTCTTTTCTATTTCACAGTGACTTTGTAATGCATTTATATTTTATTTTATTTTTTATGTTGATTTTGGTTTTTTTTGTCAGACCACTAGTAAAAGTGTAACTGTGAATCCTATCCGTTTTTTTCAATCAATATCCCACATACAGTAAAGTGTAATTTCAAAGATAAAGAGTAGGAGGTGAAAGAGGAAGAGGAGGAGAAGAAGGAGGAGGATGATGACAACAACAAAATGGAAGAGAAATAGGAAGGGCAAGGGCAAGAAAACAAGCAGTCTTATATATTTTAGCTGATGCGTGCCAGGGTTGGATCAGGCATGCAAGAGGATTTTACCTCCGCTGCCTGTCCAGGGCCAATTTAGTCTGTGATGTTGAGGAGGTTCTTTGGCCTGTCCCAGACCAAAGACAGGATGCTGGGGCAGAATAATTATTTTTTGTTGTTGATTGCTGTTTTGTGCTGTACTCTACAGTACAATAAATTAAGGATTAAAACACTTGCAAAAGCATACATTTGTTGTGTTCATCATGTGAATTTTTTTTTTCTCCAAGCAACACTTATTACCAGTTTTCGTAGTATTGTTTTGAATTGATCTCATCAGTGTGTAAAACTGTGTTGTAGTGTGTGTTTTTGAGGGTTTGGCTATGCCTACATTAATCCGGATGCATTTGAAAACTGAGTTTTCGTTTTAAAATGCTCTCCGTCCACACTAGCATTTCAAGCATTTTCTGAAGTTTTTTCATCCACACTGAAACGTAGAAACTTAAACATTTCCTCAGTTTAAGGTGTAGTTAATGCCAACAATCATTTTTGTATTTTAGCATTATGGTGCTAAGTTCTGTGAAACCAAATTTTAAGAAACGCTTTAAAACATATTATATGGATTACTTGGAACTGTACATTTATATAAAGAATACAACTAAAAGAATAAAAGATGTTTACATATAGTCCACAAGAGAAAATAATTTATAAAAATGACCCAGTTCAAAAGTTTACATACACTTGATTCTTCATACTGTGTTGTTACCTGAATGATCCAGCGGCTTTTTTTATTTTTTATTTCCTCCGTGGTCACATTTTTTCCCTTGTGGACTATATGTAAATGTCTTTTATGTGAAATGTCTTATTCAGGTCAGGTACTAAATAAAAAATAACGTATTTTGTATGATCCCTCTTATTTTGGTAAAACAATTAACATTTTTCAGACTCTGCAAGGTGTATATAAACTTTTGACCTCAACTGTATACTCCCATACTAATGCACTGTGATGGCATTTCTACTAGTCTACTAGATACTAGTTATTTGTATCAGTCTTATGTTTTTGTACTTCTATTTCCTAAGTTGTGTCTAATGTCAGAGACTGCTATATCTAAACGAAAACTGAGATGGCCTAAAAAATAAAACTTGCATATAAAAAAATACTACCTTACTTACATATTGCATATATACTGAACAGAAAATCACACGTGACCTGTTAAACTGAGTACACTGCTGACAAATGTGGTTTCCTAAATAGTTTTTTTTTTTTTTTTTATTGATGTGCTACTAATTAGCCATTTTTGCACCTACAAAACATTCTGTTAAGCGGAATTTTTGTTTAGGTTCACTCTGAGTCAACCTTGAATTATCTGTCACAAATTTAGCATCACTATGCCAAAAATAGCTTTACGCTCTTTCACTGTTAGTTTACATTGTTTTATGTTACACTTGTTGTGGCTTTACTGTGCTGAGCTGGTTATTACGAAGTTCCCCTTAAACCGTAATTATGAAACAATTTGGAATTATGGAAAAAGAGGTAGTCCTTAGTGTCTCCTTTGAGAGGATATTGTATATCAGTAATCCTCAAATGCTGTTAAACTGAGAAGACTGTAGTAATCTCTTAAGTGTTTTAAGCTAATTTATTGGGGTTGAAGCTGCAGTAGAACTGTCAGGAGTTCACCACACACACATTCGTTGGTAACACTTTACAATACGTTTGCACAAATATGCATTGATTCATGCTTAATTAATGCACAGATAATTAAGTTAATGTATTATTCATTAAGAACTAAACCATTTATTAATTATTACTACATCAGCAACTAATGAACATTCTATATGATTCATAGATGAAGTAATCAATAAATTGTTATAAGTTAAATGTGTCGTAATGAATTAATTCCCTAATAACTTATTTTATTAACTAATGATGTAAATTCATATGTTAATTACCACAGTGGTCAAAGCTATGCACTTCAACTTCCAGCTGTCTGCTTTAAATACTCATTAGCTAATGATTTGTAAATGTGTCATTATGTTGTGATTTTACTTGTTGAGGCACATGACTAACTAACTAATTCTAAATCCATAACCACAATGACATATTACTTAACAATTAGCTAATAGTTCTGTGCCTCAACAAGTAAAATCATAACATAATGATATCTTTGCAAATCATCAGCTAATGATTAATTAAAGCAGACAACTAGAAGATGAAATGTGTGGCTTCAACTCATGAATGAATTAATGCTATTAGTTAATAAAAATACGTTATTAGGGAATTAATACATTACGACACATTTAACTAATAACAATCTATTGATTACGCAATCTATGAATCATATAGAATGTTCATTTGTTGCTGATGAAGTAATTATTAATTAATGGTTTAGTTCTTCATGAGTTATATATTAACTCATGATTATCACTGCATTAGTTAAGCATGAATTAATGCATATTTGTGCACACGTATTGTAAAGTGTTACCCATTTGTTAATGCATCCTCATGGGGACTTTCCACTGACTTCTGTCTCTTTTACTGAGCTACTGATATTTTCTCATTGACTGTATTCAAGGTTAAACAATAGGTTTTAAGCATCATTGGTCAGATTTTGACATACTTGTCATGATTTGGCAATGAAATTTGAATGGAAGTTCAGACATAACAGCTATCCAAACAGCTGACTAGTGATTTTGAGCTGCCTACACTTTGATGTGTTGCATCATATGTTAGAAATCATGTGAGGTTTTGATAAAAAAAAAAAAAAAAATATGTCATATGTTTCCTGTCTATCTCTAAAGTCTCTGTGAAAGTCCTAATATGGACGTCTCTTGCCCCTGTGTTGGATCAGACCAGGGAAGGTGGTTCAATATAGGTGGTTCTACTGGGGCAGCAGAAAGTTGGATTCACAACCCGAAGGTCCTCCACCCTCAATATCACACCTAAGGTGAGAATGAGGGTTTGGTGCCTTTTTGCTGCAGCACCCAGGAGGCAGTTCTTTCCTTCTGTACTGTGGTCACGAGTTATGAGTGGGTGTTGGAGTTTGGCGGAAGAGCAACATTTGTTAGTAATTAGCTTTAGGCAGTGAAAGAGAACAGATAAAGGTATGGAGAACTGAAAAATGTTCTTAGTGCAATGGCTAGATTACAGGCATGTTTAAATAAACATTGAAGGACAATGGTGTTTGCCAGTTCTTCGCTTCTGTAGCTATAGATTTGTGAAGAAAAAATACAGCTAATGTAATGTTATAGTTTAATTCTTAATTTTTCGACTATTCATGCAATGAAATGTTAAAGTGGTAGGTCAAGTGAGGTCAATTAAAACTTATGGTTCTGTCAAGATTTACTCACTTATGTTGATCCAAACTAGTGTGACCTTTTTTGCATGAAACATAAAAAGCAGATGTTAGGCATGTGCATGTTTTGTGGTACCCTGTTCTAGTGCAGCACCACACAGTCAGTGACAGAACTGAAGACAGAGGTCTGATTTAAAGTCAGATGTACACTATTATTTTTTCACCCGTGTCCTCAGGAAATCAGCCTATAAAAATTCTGACTCTGTGTCTGTTTTATGAGTAATAATTCCACTATAATATGGCCTATAAGCTTCAGTAAAAGGCTAGGGATACACTAGGGATGTAAAAATGATTCACTAATGCATTGCAATTCTCTCTTAAGCCATTCTGAATCAATTTTGTGGTTATTGAGTTATCTTCATTTAGGTTTATCTTTATTTTTGCACACTTGACTTGGCACTTGAGTACACTAGAGACAGCTGGGTCTCTTTTGATCGTTTTTTTCAAATGTGTACAGGAAACCCCAGGGGCTGCTTGAGGATGTATGAACAATTTTAGATATAAAAAAAAAAAGGGTTAACCACAAGGTTTTGTCAGAAAGTCAGAAAGAGCTTTACTGCCAAGTAAGTTAGCACATACAAGAAATTAGCTTTTACAGTGCATGAGACAACAACACTAATAAAAAATAAATAATGTGAATAAAATACACACACACACATATATATATATTTGTGTGTAAAGTTGAATTATTTGAATTAATAATGATAGCATTTTCCTTTAATAAAATATGAAATATAAATATTTCTTATATCTGCATCTATTTGTGTATTCGAGCAACAAACATTAGGAGCATATGCAATGCACTTGGAAGAAAATGATAGACAATTATTCTTTGTCATTTTATACACTGTAAAATAAAAGTTGTTTCAACTTAAAATAACTTTAATAATTACTCTGCTGACTTTTTTGTTTAGTCAACTAAAATACTCTAGTTGTCACTTAAATTAACATTAAGTAACTTAAAATTTCAAGTTGACTAAACTAAACATTTTAATTTTAAGTTGCAACAACTTTTTGGAACATTTTCTTTTTTTTTTACAGTGTATGATATTAAATAGCACTTCAGTGACTGTGAGAAACAATAGCTTGTTATTGTGAGTATTTTATGTCTAAAAAAAAGCCATCTTAGCCATGAGAAAACCCACTATTCTATTATTTTTTAATTTGCCTGCCTTATAATACTAAAATACATAAGTTCCCTTAACAGTAGTTTAAGCAGAAGAGCAGGGAGCTGGTCAGAGATGTAGCATTTGGGCCAATCAGACACACAATTGTTCATTTGATTTACTAAATCAGTTATTCATTAAATTAACAAATAATCACAGACCCCCCTCACCCAATCCACAACACTGGCTGCCAGGACATCTCCAATGGCCCACCAGGCCCCTGGTTAGCATGGCAACCAGAATACCTCGGCCAGATCAGATAAACTTCACGACCTACAAGTATGTAGAGAGAATCTTCCCCTACTTAAATCTCTCTAAAACAGAAACATACTGCAACAGGAAATGGACTCTTTCCTGTTCAATCACAGACATCCTTTCTTTGACCTTCCTATCACACCTCTCTAAAACAGAAACATACTGCAACAGGAAATGGACTCTTTCCTGTTCAATCACAGACATCCTTTCTTTGACCTTCCTATCACACATAGCCCAGGCCACTGTGTACAGTATTACTGCATTGTATTTTAATTTTGTCTGTTGTATTTTTATTTGTCTTTCTACTGTTTTATGCATGCGTTATGATAGATGATTAGTCGTATAACCCACCTATGCCATGTTTGGTCTCTTTGAATTCGTATTTTGATGATCTAAAAGATGGTGTACATTATATGTTGATACCTATGCAACATATTAGTGTTTTAAGAAACCTTAGTCGTTTTTGCATCAACACCCAATAGAATTACATATGCAAAATACCATGTTCACAGACAAAGAGTCGTAAACTTTCCCTCCAAAGGTAAAAATCACTATTGGCTCTCGGACCTCCTGGAGGTGTAGCTTCCAGAGACTTTAAACGCATCCCAAGAGCTTCTTCTCTCTTCACTCTCTTCTTCGTCTGCTGCCCGTGCGGAGGAACCCACGGGGAGCCTGAGCCCGCACAGGGCGTGCCCCCGGCGGGCCTGAGAGGCCCGAACAAACAGAGTTGTGGCTCTCGACCACAAAGAGCCAGACATTTTACTCAACCCTGGAATTCATCTTCATGACTTGCCTCAGTCAGTCAGGGGTTCTTTTAGAACCTAAGAGGATGAGGAGGATGAGCTAGAACTCTTCAGGACTTCCCTAAGCGTGCGCCAGGCCTTGTGGCCTTGTCTTTCCATTTCCCAAAGATCACAGGACTTCAGCTGGGTCCCTCTCAGCTCTTGGTTCTTCTCCACTTTTCACATGGGAAGAAACTCCCAGTCACCAACGAGTCAGAACATCTTTGGAGTTCATCACTCTTCAGACACAGAAGAACGTGATCGCGATTCCAAAACCACCACTGCTCCAAACCATCAACACTTTCACCCGAGACTGCATTCGGACACTTGTTCAATGACCAAGGCAATGCAAGTATCGTACATTTAACTAAACAAAACAGAGATTTAGTATAAGCGGTAGACAGCACTGATGGTTTCACTCAGGTGGTTAACTGACTCTTTTCATAGCTACATTTTCTTTGTCTTTCTCTAACTGCTTCTCACTGACCCTTCCCCCATGTATGAGTGATTTCATGTTTGTTTGTTTAGATTAGTTATGTGTTAGTCCTTCGTTAATAAACTATTGTGCACAAATTACCTGAGTTTTGATTCTGATTCTGCCTTGCAAAATGAATGTCCCTTTACGATTCCGATTCGAGCTACATGCTCTAATGCAATGGTACTTTAAGAAAGTAATTTTCTGTGGCCAAGAAAATATCATTTCTCAGAGTTGATAATTTTACTGAATGTTCACTGGACGAACAGATTAGTTGATGGAAAATGAATCCTGCTACAGTTACTACTGGCAGCTGATATAAATAATTGTAATTAAAAATAATTATTTGTAATTATTTATACTTTTTCTCTTTGAGCTAAATCGCGACAGAAATGACCAACAGCTTTGCACCTGGCTCATGTTGCGGGAAAATACTGTGAATGTGGAAAGGAAGTTATCAGGAAGTGAATGCAGTGGCACATATACAGGACATGACTCATTGTGGATGGTTTTTTAGAAATCCTGCCGGATTTACACCAGACACTTTCACCCATAAATATTGATGTCATCCCCCCTGTTTGGAACATATAAGTACTCAAAACAAAGGATTTGATGTTTTATTGCCCTCATACCTGCACTGATTACAATAACATAGTATTGCAGATGATATCTTCCTTTTCCGAATATAAGATTCAACTACGTATGCTATAGTGCCCATTTGTATCAAGCTGGTAAAATGAGTACAAATTAAGTATTATTTTCATATTTTCTTCAGATCAACATTGTATTTTTAGGCCAACAAACTAGTGGCCTATCCTGATTCAGAAACCAGAATGTTATGAAAGCACAAACATTTTTATTTTAAAATGTAAAGGCTACCTTTTCTTTTTTGTAGTTACATTAGTCTAGCAAATGTGAAACGAATAGAACATGATATAAGGCAATAGTCATTTTTGGGTGTTTGACTTTTGAGGCAATGAGCTACATATTCTATAAGGCATTGCAAATGGCAAAATTGAATCAAAAATGCAATATACAGTATCTGACTATAGGTAGGCCTATAAACATAATTATCGATATACATCCCTGTCACATGCATATGTTTTTAGTCCAAAAATCTTTTTGCTCTATTGGTAAAAACATATTTGAAAAAAAATATACATATTTACCACATATTTAGATATGACCTACAAATTAAATATTGCTGACCTTTAGTACTAATACAGATGTTCAAACATCTAATATCTGTCACAACAGTAATAGAGATAAATGATACTGCACTTCAGAAAAATGCTGAGAACAACATTGAAGACTTCAGCTGCAGGTTACCAAATTAACATAATAATTAAAGACTTCCCAACTCCAGCCAGTCATGTGCCAGTAAGATCACCTCAGCTTTTGTAAGACAGGATTTCATGCAAATGAGGGAGAACTGCAGTAAACGTCTGGTCTGGTTGTCAGCCAGTTTCTTCAGCCACTCTTATGCAAGAAAAACAATCACACCACTTTTTCTCCTCGCACTCATTTTTTTCAAGTGGAAAAGGTGGGTGTTATTGGTAATCGCTCGTCTGACTGAAATTCCTGTCCTCTGATGCAAGGAACAGGGCCTGTAATGTCACCCTCATTATTTTTTGAGTCATCCATCATTTTAATACACTCCACCCTGATCTTCACAAAGGACCCTACTTGTGGCTAAGTTTGTGTTTGTTCAGAGAAGTGTTGTCTAGTACCACATAGCTCGTAAATTTCAAGGCATCCAGTTTCTTTGCTTAGTGTAAGTGGGTGTTAACTATTCCTTTTACCCTGTGCACTCAATGCACCTTTATTGTCTAATATTAATCTTTTATTTGATTATTATTTAACAAGACAAGATGGTATGTTCATAGAAAAATAAGAGATTACAGATTGCAATTTTAACCCTCCCACCACCCTCCCATGCAAAGAAATATAAATGCAATTTAAAACTGAAAAAAAAAAAAAACACTATGTTCAAGGGGCAGAAAATAAGAACAGAGTAAACCTTTGATGTGATCTAAGAAATGTTTACATGTTTTATGAAAAGATTTGAGGGGTCCTGAAAGTAAGAATCTTAACTTTTTGAGTTCTATGTAAATTCATTGCAAATTCATTGCCGAAATGTAGCCTCACTTTTTTTGGCGTCCCTTGCGTCAACTTTGTGAAACTAATTCCCAGTAATGGTTTGGAATATACAGTATATATGAGTACACCCACTCTAAACAACTACAGTTTTATTTCTTAATAATCACCAATACAATTCATAGAAAGAGAGGAAAATTTACATTTATTATATGCTTATTAAAACTAAAATTGTGTCATTAATATCTGCAACATAAATTAGCCAGGAGTCGTCAGATGCAAAACTCACTTTTACATGTTATTTGAACATAAATGTGTGTTGGCAGTGTGTGTACACAACCACCCTATTATGATAAAAATCCACCCAAAGGTATTTTTTTAAACTTTATAAGCAATATCTTCTTTTTCAAATCAAGCTATTCTCAGCATCTTGTCTGTGTGACGTCACACTGACCAAGGCCGTTCCCACGATAGTTGATTGACACAACCGTCTTACCTTAGACCCGCCCTGACTGAGCTGTAATCAGTCTGACCGCCACTGTTTTGACGCTGGTGCAGGGGAAGACAAGAACGGCTTCTAAGCGATTGAGATGTCCTGTTGTTGGATGTAATAATGATCATAGCAGTCATCATTTACTCCCGACATCTGATCTGCTGAAGACACAGAGGATTAACATTAGTTTAGTTTTTGAATGGAAATGCACCCGGCGATCTACATAAATGTGTCTATGTTCATGCAAGTCATTCGTGATCCAGCTTCACCTACAGCAGAAGTGACCATAAGTGTTTTTATGCATCTTTGCAAATTGCCTTTCCTAATAATGTACCAAGTTTTGCGACTAAAGTAAACAGTACTTTTCATCACAAGAGAGGGGCGGGGCAAGCAGAGCTCATTAGCATTTAAAGGCAAATGCAACAAAACACTCTGAAAATAGCTGATTTTGACAAGGTAAAAAGGGTGTTTTACACTACCACTGAGAAATTTGAACCAACGTATGTTATAGCTATTCTCATTAAGACCCTAACGAATCACATCAGCTTGTGGAAAATGGGCATCCGATGACCCCTTTAAATGACGAGTTGCAAAAGTAGTAAGAAATGCTGTATATTGTAATAAAATGCTGCCAGAATGGCGTATTATAACAAATGTGTCTGGCAGCATACCCTAAATGTATCTGATAAGTTTGGGGTCAATAAAATGAAATGTTTAAATATGCTTGTAACATTTGATTACTTTTGCCTATTTTCATGAAACTCAGAAACTGAAAGCGTTAGACCATTAAACTCCTGTCTATTCAAATTTAGCTCAGATCATGCTGACCTGAAAGTTACGAACATTCTTGTGATAAACCTTGTTTAACGAATCCCTAATTTGGCAAGTGTCAGAACTCAGGTTTGATCTTTTCTTCTCTTCGCATTATCTTTTCTTATCTCTTCTCTCCCCCTGAATTCTCTTTTTATTTGCCACTGTGTTTTGAGCTGCCTCGGTGCTTTGGCCCTTGGATTACTCCCTGGCACTATTTGTTATATTGTACTGTCTAGCTGTGTTTGATGTGCACTCACCTCTGATTTTAGTTTTGACCTGACCCTCATCTGTCTGACCTCCCTCTTCAGATATGTACTTGTTTGATTTGGCCCAGAGCCACCATTGGAATGTCATATTTAGTAATTTTTCCTGTTGCTGTGCTTGGCCTTTAGGTATTTATTAGTGACAGTGAGACAAACAGGGAAAAGTCCCAGTGCTACTGGACTTTGTATTAACAGTTGAGAATGTTATGTCAGCAAACACCACAATAAATTAATCAAACACATCCTGTAACCACCTCACTGGTCATTAAACAGTCCACGCTTTCAAAATACTGATGTCTATTTGTTTTATTTTCTGATATGGAACACTGTGAAAATTACATGCAAACAGAAACAAAGAAAACATAGTTTTACACACAACAATTCGAAGGACATCAATGCAAATAAAGAAATATATACAAAACATTAACACATTTACTGTGTTTGCCTGGTAACCAGCAGTAGAATGGTGAGGAGATCTAACGTGTATCTTAAAGTCTCGTCATTCAGTTTGCGCTAACACTTCCAGGTTAAATTAATCAGGAATGGTCACATGACATTCAAATTAGTCAAATGGGAATACAACAAATATAAAAATACAATACCAACAAAATTATTAAATTGGCCCACATACACAGAAATACACATTTGAATTGTGAAGTCATGAAAATACAAAAAATTAAACATAAATCCCTAAAATAACAAATATATCATTCATGACCCATAACTGACCTGTCAGCGTCAGCTACACATCCATTTGCGTTTATTAATTCTACTGTAATGCTTTGTTCTTATGCTACAGATAAGTTAGAGGAAGTCTGAAAGGAAGTCAGAGAAGTCACTCTTTTACTTTGCATCTACACTCTAAAGACAGAGAATAACAACCCAAGCTGGGTTATTTTTAACCCAAAGGCTGGGTAAAATTTATAGAACAAAACACATTAGGTCATTTTACCCAGGAAATTGTGTTGTTTATTTTACCCAGCATAATGGGTTGATTCATTTTTACTATAATAATAGTTTATTTTTCACTTCATACTTATGTTAACAACAAACAACCACTGGTTTGCATGATAAATACAAAGTTCTGGCATGCAGTCCGATAGGTCTAACTCAATCTGACCTAATGACATCATTATCACATGGCACAGCTGATTGGATCTCTCCTGTACTGGTAGGCAGTGAGTTCACTGCTCAGCATTTAAGTATATGATTAGTGCTTGCTGTGGCAGTTGCAGCACGTTTCAGAAACCCTCTACCTTCCCCAGCTCCACCTGTATAGATCAGCTACGGGGTGATTCATGTATGCTATATGGGGGTTATTTCATGTGTTATATGTGCAGCAGCAGTATCTTACATACTCACAGCAGCATGTTCTGGATGTATTGGCAGTAGCAAGTCTCGCTAATTGCTCCTGCTGCAGCAGCATAGCAGATCTATTCCACCAAGACCAAATACATTAAAGGAGAAGTCCACTTCTAGAACAACAATTATCAAATAATTTACTCACCCCCTTGTCATCCAAGATGTTCATGTCTTTCTGTCTTCAGTTGTGAAGAAATTATGTTTTTTAAGGAAAACACTTCAGGATTTTTCTCCATATAATGGATTTCATTGGTGCCCCGATTTTGAACTTCTAAAATGTAGTTTAAATGCAGCTTCAAAGGGCTCTAAACAATCCCAGCTGAAGAAGGAGGATCTTATCTAGTGAAACGATCAGTCAATTTTTTCGGAAAATATTTTTTTATACTTTTTAAGAACAAACGCTTGTGTAGCACAGGCTCTGAGATGCACGTTCACGACACTACGTACTATTGAATCAAGTTAAAAGGTCACTCGGAACATAGGCAGAACTGCAGACCCAGTGTTTACAAAGCAAACGCACAAAGACTAAGAAAGTGCAAGTCAAACGCTGTTTACAAACAAAAAGGTACAACGATGTCCTCCTCTCAAGTTGTAGGAAAAAATAAGATGGAGTTTTTCACCATACTCTACCTTTTTGAGCCGGAGTAAACAGACTATGAACTTACACGTGATTCGTAGTAGCGATGGGAAGTTCGGATCATTTTACCGACTCGGAGTCTCGCTCTTGTTACGTTGAAACATTGATCACACTACAAACAAGACAAAACTATAATGATATAAGAAAAAGAAAAGACTAATTCATTGTTTAGCTCACCTCACCTCTTATCAGACAAGTTTTCGGGTTTGAGTCGTTCGTTCATCTTATTGGGTTGTCACGTGATGAACGAATGACTCAAACCTGAAAACTTGTGAGATAAGAGGTGAGGTGAGCTAATTCCAGCACAGAACCTAATAGGATGTTGCGCGACTGAACGAATCACTCCTGAGACGACTCTCTTCCTGAGTCACATTCACGTTTAAGAACGACCCATTGTAGCAACGTGGAAGCGCACCCCAGAGCCTGTGTTACATGAGCTTTTGTGCTTAAAAAGTATTCAAATTTAAAAAAAGGGCGTGAGTAAATTATTTGTAAATTTTTGTTCTGGAAGTGGACTTCTCCTTTAACATTGTCATGTACATTACTATGCCATCACTAGAGTTGTCATAACAGAACTTCCTTTATTTATATTATATTTATAGAATAGCATATTTTATATCATTTTTATCCATAGGCCATATAGCCTATATTCAAACTCATTTAACTAATATTAGAAGCAAAAATGAAACATTTAAAAGTAATCATTTGTTATCCTGTTTCCACCATGATGGTGCTGGTTCTTGTGCCTCATGTGAAGGATGCTCCTTTTTACAGGGGCCAGATTAATGCTTAATCCAAATGTCGGTCCTTTTTACAATCCGAAGTCTGCATCGTCACACTAGGACTTTTGGCCCCGAATGAGCACCCCATGCTGGCCGGATTAAAACTACTTCCAGCAGTAAGCTAGTTTTGCACAGAAATTGCACAGGTTGCTGCAGAGCTGTAGCAAACATATATTTTATGGTTACTTCAGAGACTTGTAAAAGGGAAATAGGGAATAACTACAGCACCATATTTACTAACAATAATTAACTTTTTGACAACATAAGTACTTATCACCTAAATGACCTTCACTGTTACATATAGTTGAAGTCAAAAGTTTACATACACCTTGCAGAATCTGCAAAATGATACGTTTGTTTTTTTTTTTACCAAAATAAGACGGATTATAAAAAATTAATGTTATTTTTTTTTAGCTAGTACTGACCTGAATAAGATATTTCACATAAAAGACATTTTCATATAGTCCACAAGAGAAAAAAATAGTTGAATTTATAAAAATGACCCCGTTCAAAAGTTTACATATGCTTGATTCTTAATACTGTGTTGTTACCTGAATGATCCACAGCTGTGTGTTTTTGTTTAATGTTTTGTTCATGAGTCCCTTGTTTGTCCTAAACTGCCCGCTGTTCCTCAGAAAAATCCTTCAGGTCCACAGTTTTTTTTTTTAGGAGGGTATTTGAACCCTTTCCAACAATGACTGTATGATTTTGAGATCCATCTTTTCACACTGAGGATTAATATGCAACTATTACAGAAGGTTCAAATTCGTGATCAGTAATAGTTGCATATGAGTCCCTCATATTGGCCCATATTGTCCTCAGTGTGAAAAGATGGATCTCAAAATCATACAGTCATTGTTGGAAAGGGTTCAAATTTGTGAACCCTTGAATTTGTGGGACCTGAAGGATTTTTCTGAAGAACAGTGGGCAGTTCAACTGTTCAGGACAAACAAGGGACTCATGAACTACTATTGCTTAAAAAACAAAACAAAACAAAACAAAAAAACAGCTGTGGATCATTCAGGTAGCAACACAGTATTAAAAATCAAGTGTATGTAAACCTTTGAACGGGGTAATTTGTATAAATTCAACTATTATTTTCTCTTGTGGATTATATGGAAATGTTGTTTACGTGAAATAACTTATTCAGGTCAGTACTAAATAAAAAATAACATGCAATTTGTATGATACCACTTATTTTGGTAAAATAAATAACATTTTGCAGATTCTGCAAGGTGTATGTAAACTTTTGACAAACTGTATAAAGGATATTTTGAGATATCACATAAAAAGTGCTGAATAGATGCATTTAAATTTTAATAATACACACAAAAATCATGTGTGCTCAACTGAGGCGGATATATTTTCAAATACAATAAGAAGACACGCATAAACCCTCGATGCGGAACAAAAAGCCCACGTGACTTTGCTACAATCAATGTAACATTTTTAACGAACTGTTACAACTATTCTCACCCAAGCAGTCATAACATTTTACACAACGGATTTAGCATGTGGGTTTAAAGTTAGCATGATTACAAAGCATCAAATTTACAGCTACTTTAGGATACGTAGGCTAATAGTCATTAAGTCTTTATTTATCATACACTTTTTACATTGAAGGATAGCTACATTATAATCCCATGTATGTAGCAACAATCCCATGAGTGTGCCCTGTCTATGTTGTTTTAAATTGAACAGAAAATCTGGTTTTGGCATCATCACTATGACATTAAGGTACACAGGCTAATTACCTTTGTACATTTACAGTCTTTTCTCATTATGTCTGGGGATTTGGTTTTCCCCTTATCCTTTTCCCACAAGCCTTAATCATAACACAGCTCTACCACAGTGACATCTTGAAGTTTTCACGTCTTCAAACTGAGTCAAACAGTATCTGCAATGAAAGCGTCAAGTCTGCCCTAGACAGGACAGCAGGATTTACAACAGGACGGCAGCTCAGAATATCAACACTCAGCTCTTGCATGACAGACTGAGTTCAGAGATCATTTAAAAGGAATGTGCAAGTGGGCCTGTGAGCAAAGGCTGTTCCGCTGCTTCTGCCTATTACAAAAATGACTTACTGCCTGCAGAGGTAATGCTTTGTTATTGATTGCATATTCACTCAATGTCTGTTTTGAAGTAAGTGGAAACTGTTGTTGTTGTTGTCTTCTCAGGGTCATTTTAATAAAGTCAACTATTAGCCTATTTTCTCTTGTGGACTCCTATTGGCCCAAGTACCACAGTTGAGCACATGTTATGCTGGATATTGCATTTTTTTCCATATAGGACAGTAATACCATATAGGAAAATATGACAAATGATGAAAAAGAAGGGTCTCGGATAACATTGCAAACGTATTTAACATAGTATGGCTGATGAAAAACACAAAAACAGTCCATGCCAAACAACCAAAAGCAATACTCTGAGACTCACTTTTAGCCTGCATTTCATCGCATTTCCTGGTCACACCCAGTCTCACTCTCATCCAGTCCTAAACTGAGTTTTGTTATAGACTATGTCTAAAAGACTAAGGCCTGGTTTCTCAGACAGGGCTTAGACTAAACCAGGATTAGGTCATTGTTCAATTAGGACATTTAAGTAATTTTTATAAACATGCTTAGGAAAAAAAAAACATTACTGGTGTGCATCTTGAGGCAAAACAAAGGCACAGATATATTTTAAGATCAGTCAGTGCAAGTTTCTGTCAGTTAAAACAGCTTAGACTTACAATTTAGTCTAGGACTGCACTGTAAAAAACAATTTGTTGAGTCAACTTAAAATAATTTGTAACCTGGCTGCCTTCAAATTTTAAGTTCAGTCAACTCAAAAAAAGTTTACTCAGCTTGAAATGTTAAATTATACTAAGTGACAACTTAGATATTTGAGTTGAATCAACATAAAATTTTAAGGCAGCTGGGTTACTTACCCATCTGTTAATTATTTACTAATTATTTAATAACAAATTATTTTAAGCTGACTCAACAAATTGTGTTTTTTATTTTTTACAGTGTAGGCTTAAGGCTTGTCTGTGAAATGAGGAGTAAAAGTTAAATACTATGTAACATCATGAAAACATTACACAGTACGAATCAAGATCATGTGGGAAAACCACAAGTTCCTTATGACCTCAACACTTTTAATGGTAAAGAGCGTGTTCCCCACACTTCTGGTAAATGACTGAAGAAGTAGTGCCAGCTTACTCTTGACAACATGAAACAACATATCAATGGTAATCAGCATTGTAAATAAGTTTTTAAAATGGTCAGTTTTCTACTGATTTGCAAAGAACATGGAAAAATAAATTTCAGTTTCATTAACTGTTGTTTGTGTCTCTTTCACTTGATCACTATCAAACCATTTTTCAAACAAGTTTATAACATATAAAATTTGTTGTTGCATGTGTGACCTGATGGAGAGTGTTAATTTTTTTGCGGATGGTCAGAGGTGACAAATTTGATAGTTGTAATCTCCACTTGGCTTACAAGTTATTCATTGCCTAAATTTAAGATATTTTAGATGAAAAATATCTGTTCCATTGACTGTCAGGTAAATACCACTGTAAAGACCCAAAAAAGTATGAAAGGCATCAAAATAGTCCATCTGCTATCAGTGGTTCAATCTGAATTTTATGAATACTTTTTGTATGCAAAGAAAAAATAACTTTATTTAACAATTCGTCTCATCTGCATCACCGTAGCGCCATTTTGGATAGTATCCCCTGTACGCAAACAGTGTCCGCTGTTTTCTTTGTGTACAAAAATATTTTTGTAGCCTCGTAAAATTATAGCTGAACCACTGATGGCAGATGAACCATTTTGACGACGTCTTTCATACTTTTCTGGGTCTTGACAGTGGTATTTACCTGGCAGTCAATGGGACAGATATTTTTCATCCAAAATATCTTAAATTGTGTTCTGAAGATGAATGAAGCTTTTACGTTACGGTTTTGGAATGATGTGGAGGTAACTTAAGTGATTAATGACAAAATTTTCATTTTGGGGTGGAGTAACCCTTTAATTTGCTGTGGTGAAATGGTTATAAACATCTATCGATTCATTCTCCAAACCACCTGTCGCAGAGTTCTGTACTGTAAACAACTGATTTGAAATTAGTACAAAATTAGATTTATATATTCAACATGCCCAAACATCATAATGCCAGCCAGCCTACAGTATACAGCGTTACTCAGTCTTGTTCCTGGACTGCAGATGTCTAATATACTAACACACCAAACCACACTTTGTCCCATTAGAACTCTATCATCTCAAATAAGTTATAGCGCAAACAGTCATTTTGGTTACGCTGGTGGTGTTTCACATGGGTGAATGGTTAAATGATTGTAATAAATGTACTGTATCCAGTATGTATGTGGACTATTACTTTTATAACTTCCTTGATGACGTAACTAAGCCAAACCTGAGACATTCAATCTGCCTACAGTAGACCGTAATTGTACAAACATTTCACTCAGCATGCTTTGGTCATAATCAGACCTTCTGTGAGTTTTATGCCATTTTATTTTAGTATGCAAGCTCATACATTTATGGTTTCAAGGCTAAGAGATTGAGGATTACAGTTAAGGTAGAAACCAAGAACCAAATATTTTTAAATATTTTGTGAGAGATTAGAAATGAAAGCTGCTGTGTTTTCACAATTACAAGAACAGTGGGCAGGACATTTTTTCCCAACTGGTGTACTTTCACCAAAAAAGGAAGAATAAATCAGGTCAAGCAGGAGGAGTCTTCTGATACATAATGATATGTGTGATTGTTTGCTTTACTGCCAACTCCCCTCACTCCTGGAGTCACACCCAGTCCCTATCCAACAACATGGACTGTGATGTTATGCAGGCTAGACAGGTAGAGACAACTACATTACTACTTGTAATGTAACAACTCTAAAATGTTTTAGCTACAACCCCATAGCCTGATGTGTTGTAATACTACAGAATACATGGGCATCAGTTTAGTTTTTGCACAAGCATTTATTTTGTTAACCAACATTATCTGTTACAGATTATATTTATTTCAACAACTAACATTAGCCTCTTCCTCAAAATAAGACTATTGATTTATATGTAAATCATATAAGGAAAAGCTTATACGTTTATTTCAATCTGGACATTTCTACCTTTATTCAGTTTTTGTACACAGAGACCTAAAGGATCATGTATGAGGAAGTGGTTAAACTTGTCTTGGTTCAACCATATATGGTCACAAAATAAATCATCTGCAACATTTATCTGGAGATGATCCATTGTTTTTCTTTGAAGTGAAAAAACAACTCCTGTGTGTGATATTTATTAACAACTTTCATATTAAGGAACCACTTAGTATAATTTAACATTTCAAGCTGAATCAACTTTTTTTTGAGTTGACTGAACTTAAAATTTTAAGGCAGCCAGGTTACAAATTATTTTAACTTGACTCAGCAAATTGTTTTTTACAGTGCAGCGACACACCAATTCAGTTATTTCAATGTATAATAAAAATAAATTTGAGTGTTTTTATTTATGTAAGAGTAGTTAGATGCCTTTATCATAACCTTACATTCTTCACCTTACAACCTTACATATAAAAGCTTCACATGCCGAGTTTGTTTGTTATCTGGCACAGCATTTTTTTTTCGTATTTTGTTATAGCAATTCAGATATGTGCTCTGGTTTTACAGTAAAATTCACCCCTGTACAAAGCCCTATAACCAGTAGCCACAGTCTGGAGAATTGTTTGCTTTCCTCCTCGCATACATTTTATCCACTTTTTCAGGAACCATGTGCCATGCTACATTTATATATATAAAACAGCTTTTAGGGTAGCTTTGCTACTTAACACTCTGAAACACTCCTTGTCATCTATTTCTATTATGCATTTCATATTGAACAATGCTGCTTTGAGTATACAGTGCAGAAGTAAGCAGGGTTATAACTTGTGGCACATAAATATCAGGGTGTCATGGAAAAGGTAATCAACAAGTCAACAGATAGAGGAAGTGAAAATTTTGCAAAATACCGGCAAGACAATATTATAAATAACCCACACGTCAGTTTGTCTTTTTGCGCGCAGCGGGTGTTGTTCCCCACATCTCTTAACAAACAATTATTTGTCATTAGCATAGTGAACTCCCTACTTCACAGTTGTTAACACACATACCATGTAGTTTTCAAATAAGCCTGAAGGATGTGATTAGCGGAATCAGGTGTATTTAATTAGGATTGAATCTAAACTCAGCAGAGCTGTGGCCCTCCAGGAACTGAGTTTGACACCCCGCCCTACACTGTCCATTACTTAGCTCTAACCTCTCTAATGAATGTTAAAATATAACAAATATACTAGAAATATTTAAAAAATCAATATGTTCCGTCATCCGTATAAAAGGTGTGTTGAGTTTTCTAGGGTGTTCTTCAAACATTCTAGAAAATATGTAAGTCCACAGTGAAAGTCAGTGGACATCAATACTTTTGGGTTAACAATATTCTTAAAAAATATCTTCTTTAGTGTTCCACAGAAAACAGACAGTCAGACAACATGGTGAGTGTGTGAGCGAGTGGACTACATAAGGAAAAAAGAGGTTATACCTGTAAGGGTGCAGGGTACAGGGTACAGGGTTTTTTCTCCATATAATGAACTGATATGGTGCCCCAATGTAACACTTCCAAAATGTATTTTAAATGCAGCTTCAAATGATCCCAAATGCAGTTGTAAACTATTCCAGCCGAGAAAGAATATTATCTTGCGTAACAATCGGTTATTGTCATAAAAATGATGCAATTTATATACTTTTTAATGCCAAACACTCATCTTACTCTGTCTGGACTGTTTTTGTTCCGGTTCATTACAGTTAGGGTATGTCGAAAAATTCAAAATCATCCTATATCGCTGTTTTACCTTTTTTGTTAAGAGTGTTTGATCTTATTTGCATGTTCACTTTGCAAAGACTGGGTCGGTACTTCTGCAATGATTTTTGATGTTGAGGGAGAAAATGCGATTGGAGTTTTTCAACATACCCTAACTGCCTTGAGCCAGAATACATAAGAGTTCAGGGAGAGAAAGGCAAGACGAGTGTTTGAGATTAAAAAGTATTTAAATTTTTTTTTTTTTAATGAAAATTTCTGATCGTTTCGCTAGATAAGACCCTTCTTCCTAGGCTGGCATCGTTTACATCCTCATTTGGGATCGTTTGAAGCCGCATTTAAACTACATTTTGAAAGTTCAAAATTTTTGTTTAAAAAAAAAAAAAAAATCAATGAACAATACAGGGGCAGATCTAGAAAATAATTTTTAGGGTGGCAAAGGGGTGGCATGGGGTCTATGAGGGCAACACCAAAGCAAGCTCCCATGCATAGTTTTGGGGGATTAATCGTCTGACATACACAGTTATGTTCACAAATATTGCATTACCATTAAGCAATCATCTATACTATTTAAAATAAAAAATAAATTACATTTTAATATCTATCATGGCACCAAGTCAATACACAATATAAAAAACTTCAACAGGTTATACATGTTTCTGAGCTTGTATCACTAAAGAAGACATGCGGTTCTATTAAAATTAGGCTACATTTGATTTTTCTAACATTAGAAAGAAATACAATAATATCAAAACACTGAAACTGGATCAGTTTTAAAAACAATGTTTGATTTTTCTGTTATTAACAGAGGTGGGAATCTCTGTAATAACCCAGAACACACTATCAACACCTCAGCAACTGCATAGCAAAAGCCTAGCAGCCACCCAGAATATCCCAGCGAACAACTGGCAACACTTTAGCAAACATTTAAAAGATCTAACTGACCAAACTATTTATGCTTACATAAATTAAATTACAGATACAGATGTATAACTCAGCAATGACCTTTGGTGAAAAAATTTTTTTTTTATTTGACTACTGTAAAGTAATCTTGCAGTAGATGAAAAGTTAAAATACCAAAGAATTGTACAATACAATGAAGTAAGCAATCGTTTCTCAGTTCTGCAAAAATGCAGTATACATAAAAAATGGTTACAAATCTTGATAGTCACACGTTTGAAGCTGTACAACATGTGCTACAGTTTACTGTACAAATAGAATAGTGAAATTTCCATCATCTGATGTACTGGTACTGTATACTGTATGTGTAAGTACAAAACCCCTGTTGATTCGCTCAGCTCTCTCTTCTCTTCGTTGTTAGGATACAGAGATTCTGATTGGTGAGTCATCAGTTTTGATTCCTAATGTTTAACTTACTCATTGTTAAACTTTTTGAGAAATGTGTCTTTGTTTTGAGAACGAATGAATGGTTCGGGAAAATGGGCCAATTAAAAAACAGTTATATTATGTTAACAATCAAGAAAGCTGCAATATGATTACATACTTACCTAACTCTGCTATCAGTTTCCGTGATCGGCATCTTCTTATTGATTTCATGTAATTGGTTCGTCAGATTTGGCAAAAAGGCCTATATCCATGATAAATGCAGAGTGAACGGTTGGAGAATCGGATCACCAAACAATTATGCGATAAATCTCAGACATATCCGGTATGGATTAAATTTCTCAAAAGACTTCTGAGTTCCAGGACCAGCTTAAACCAACATCAAAACATACCTAACCAGCATCCCGGCATCAAAACATACCTACCAGCATATGCTGTTTTTTTCACCAAAATTAGCCGAGCAGCAGTAACCGGGTTACCAACAAATGTAAAAACAATTCGTTAGTGAACTGGGCCGCACTTTGTGTTTTTCACTCAAAAAGAACCGGTTCATAAGAGTCATTTGTTAATGAAGCTGACTACACTGGGGCCCTGCGTGCATGCCCTGGTAAAAAAAACAGCATATGCTGGTTAGGTAGGTTTTGATGCTGGTTTAAACTGGTCCTTTGCTGGTTTATGCTGGTCCTTAGCTGGTTAATGCTGGTCCTTGACCAGCAACATGACCAGCAAAAACCAGCAAAGGACCAGCTTAAACCAGCATCAAAACCTACCTAACCAGCATCCCAGCATCAAAACATACCTACCAGCATATGCTGGTTTTTTCACCAGGGTGTGCAACCATCGTGAACAGTTTATTATTTTTTTGCCTTATGCTGTCATCGCCGCGGCTGAAAAGTAGCATATGAAACACTGCTTACATTTATATTTTATTCTGTGGTAATTCTGGGGTGGCACAGCTTTTTCTTAGGGTGGCACTTGCCACCCCACTCCACCCCGGTAGATCCGCCCCTGGAACAATAAATTCTAATAAATGAGAATCAAATGTTCAATGAATCATAATCAGAAGACTTCACACACCCATGTGTTTTGATCAGATACACAAAGTTTTTGCTTAACTTGTGAACTGACAATGCCTTTTTCATATCTGCAGACACTACTTGTTCAGACTTCGCAACATGCCTACAGCACTTGTAGCTCACAGCTGTCTCCCTCACCGGCAGCTCCAGCAGGTTCCTATAGGCGCAGGCAGACGCAGTATAAATTCCGCACGGTCTTCCGGGTTGTTTTAGTCTATGTAAGAAGCGCGCGCGGATACATCACACAGTCGTTGCAGCAGTGACTCATCGCTGGCCGGCATTATGGCAAGACTAGCAACATTTCTTCTTATTCTTGAGACCTGTACGTCTGTGGGATCTAGCATGTTTTCACATAGTAAGAGTTTTTTTTTTTATAAGTTTAAAAAGACTTATAAAGTATTTATTTAATTACCGACTATAGTGTAGCCTACTATCCAGTATGTAGTGACTACTAGCACATAAAGAGTTAGAAAATAAATATAAAGTGTCGTCATACTTTGCATTTTTGTCTTTGCCAGAATGTTATGCAGAAAAGGAAATGTCCTGCAAGAGTCTCAGAACATCGGCGGGTTACATGTACCCCGTGCCGCAGAACATGAGAGACTTGAGAACAATGGACTGCGAACATGGATGGTATTTTATGGTGGGCAAATTTCGGGATTTCATTGTTATTATAATTTTAAAAAAGTAATGTTTTAGTAAGTCTTCAGTTTTCTGTTCTTTGTATAGAATGGGACATTTCTTGTCGATTCAGCTCTGGATGGCAGTAAAAACAAGTTAAAAATTGTAGTTGATGTAACTCCTGAGAACCTGACTGTTAGCACCTGTGAGAATCTGCAATGGCAACTTCACTGTGTCGAGGTAGTAGCAATGAATATGTCTGTTTCATGAACTAGAATGTTTGATTGTTAGGACAGAGGTTCTAACAATACATTTTTTCTTCTGTTACAGTATAACTGCATGATCAATTATACAGGTAAGCATCAAAAAGCATCCTATCATACATTCTCTAGAAACAGTATTGTTTCAGTGTATAAAGTCTGATTTGTGCGTATTTGTCTGAAGTTACAGATTTGAACACAAATCAGATGCACAAACAAGATGACAATGGTAAATGAAGTGGTTTAGCCTTTAATATTCTAAATTTCAGATGTGATTTTGCTGCTTTATATCTTTTTACCTCTATATTTCAGTGGGTTTACCTAACTGGGGGATTGCTGTTATTGTGACTGGGATTGTGGCTGTAATTGGGACCATTTTTGGATCTGTTTGGTATTGTTGTCGAAAATCTGGAAACAGGTGGAATTACAAAGTTGCATTTAATAGGTAAGATTGCTGTTGACATTGCTGTTGACCATTCCATTTCAATCTGTACAATTTTTGTAGATTTTCTTGATAATGTACAAAAGCTGTTTTAAAGAAAGTGGGTTTTGCAATGATTTTCATCTTAATTTCTACCACAGGACAAATTCAATGTCTGGTGTTTAGGATCTAAAACAATCTGCCTACTCTGACAGACTACCCGGTTGCTCCAGAGAGACTGTCCCTGCAATTTCTTTCCTTTAATTTTTCTTTTTTTTTTCGTTGTTTTTGAAAATGTATTTATTTTTTTTTTTTTTTCAATATTTTTAGCATTCTATTGTTTACTAGCCTTTAGCATCTCATTTTTATAGATTGTACAGCTTTGTGTTTGTCTTTTTTTCCAAATGTATCATTAAGCCTGCTTTGTGAACAACTAAGGGCACATTGTACTATAGTTTTGTTTATATTTTGCCTTTCTGTCTAGATGTCTTGTTAAAGGGATCTCTTAATAAAATGTGATTGTGAAGTTAAGTTTTGGACTTTAAATTTTAATGCATTCAAGTCTTTTAATGTATTGAGAAGAAATAAAGAAACTGACTTACACCTGTCATTTACACTGCCCTCCAAAAGTTTGGAAACACCCCTGGCAAAGTGTGCTTTTGGACGATATCAGCATAAATCCTTATTTTTTGGTGCACACACATTAAAGTAACTTGACATTATCATTGAAGACCAGCAATAATAATTTTCATTTTGATTACATAATAATGGCAATATATACAGGTCAAAGTCAGACATGCCCCTTTGCCAGCTGTGATGCCTGGTTACTGGTTTAAACTTGGCCTAGGTTTTTAAAAGATTTTTGGGTCAGCACACCTTAATAGCTTTAACAATTGATTGCTAATTAAGTTTAGAATACAATGAATTTAGGCCCAGATTATGCAGAGCTGTAAAAGCTGCTAACGGTGGATATTTTGATGAACTGAAAAGTAAGTTTGTAACTGTAAGTTTGTTTCTGTGTATAAACTGTTTATGTAATAAAATATGTTTTCATAGTTTGTGTTGTCCCTTATCAGTGCAAAAATATCACAAATTAAAAAGGATTCATGCCAGTATTGTCCAAAACCCCACTTTTCTAGGGCGTTTCCAAACGTTTGGAGGGCAGTGTACATTCATATCTTTCTTCTAGCTTATTCAGTTATTTAAAAGATATCTATGATCATTTATATAAAAACATCTGTCAAATTAAAAAATCAAAATTATCCTGTTTGCTGTGTTGGCGTTTATGTTCTGGTTTCGCAATAAATAGAAGAGCTGTCCGTTCAAATTTACTATAAAAATGACTGAATTTTGTGACAAAGTTACATCTGTATTATTTGGTCCTGGTGTTGTGCCGAATTTAAACTCCCTGCCAAATTATTACCCAAGGTCGGAGCCACTAACTGACTGCCAGCAAGCTCCATTTTTATTCTATTATTCCATGAAATCATAAATTGCATATCCAATTTCACTTAACAAAAACACACACAAAGAGAGAAGTCTGCAGCCTGACTGCACCCTGAACATCTGGAAGACTGGACTACAGACATTTTGTCTAGACATCTTTAAAGGCTGCTTGCTAGCCAGGCCAAGTGAGCCTAACACAACATTTCTATGACATTCTGATCCAAAGATACAATCCTACCTCTTCAATGTTAGGAGCCAAAGTTGGTGGAAATTAGGGGTGCAACGGTTCTCGGTACAAACCCGAACCGTCCCGTTCTCCTCCCACGGTTCGGTGCGGTTCAACTTTAATCTGACAACGCATCAGTAATATGTTTTATATAACAACACGTAAAACAAACAGGGTTCGGCTAATGTGTGTTTCTGTTGATGGATGCGCATTCTGGCTTACCAATACATTACAACAACAGCGATTAAATAAAAAAACGTGGACAAACCATTCTTGTTCAATGCGAGTGCCGTATGCTGGAATACGAGCAGTCATTTATTCCGTCATCTCGCCGGTGCTGATAGCGCTCGTGTGCAGGTGAGACCTGAACTGCACACATTGCTATCTTGATTTCAACTAAACTCATTTAAGCTTTGCCAGTTTCAACATATAAGAGCCATAAGACGCAAACTTTTGCGCAGTGAGAAGTGAGGAGATCTGTGTGTGCGCTCATCAGAAGCGCGCAAATCCGCGCCTCAGAACACGCGCACATACTAAGCTCTTTTATTGTGTTTGAATGGACAAATTCACATAAATATTTGTCAAAATTCCCATCTTGGCAAGTATCCTAGCAGACATAGCTGGCTAAACGTTAAGTATCAGTGCACTGGATCAGTGCATTCTCTTAAATTGACAGCAATTTCTTAATAAAAACGGCAACAACAAGGAAATCACTCACTGCTCTTGATTGAATAGCTTTTGTAACTTTAATAAAGATTAAGCTTCAATTTATACTGTAAAATATGCAATCCTTTTTTTACATTTGATCATTTTATTCAGTTTCTATACCTAAAAACTAATGTTAAACTTAAAAAAAAAGAAAAATCAGTTTATTTTATTTGTAGCTTTACTCTATTATTATTTGTGCTGTTGCTTGTAACTAGATTATTCTTATTTCTTTACTTTTTTTTTTTTCCCATAAACATAGCACATACCGAACTGTACCGAAACCGTGACTCTAAAACCGTGATACAAACCGAACCATGAGTAAGTTGAACCGTTGCACCCCTAGTGGAAATGGATGAAATATAAAAGGACAATACTATAAAATAGAACTAGAAGAAGAGTGGTGGATTTTGTCAAACTCAAGTTGCAGAAAATGTTCCTTTCTAGTTTTAAATGGAACTGTATTCGATTAATAATAATAAAACTATTAGATTCTACACAGACTGTCAGAGCAAAAAAAAAAATAAATAAAAAAAATAAAAAAAATAAAAAGAAAACACAAGTGTGTCTTGTCAGAGCCACACCTACTGTATTTTCCTGGAAATGGTATGAATTAAAAGAAAACAGAAGGGAAATCACATCTTCTGCTGTTGCTAATCACCAGTATTTTGAATAAGCAATGAGAAAGTGTCTGATGTTATTCTTGGTTACTATGGCATGTGAGCTAAAAATATCATCATATTATATCATTATCAATGACCTTTGACCTTTGACCTTTGGATGTTGGATCTTAGTTTACAAAGAGCCAGCAGTGAACAACATATCTGATTTGATCTGATATTTGTAAACGTCTTAATGCAAGCAGTAATACCAACTTGGATGGCAAAGGTGTGGTAAAATAACCTTAAGCAGCTTGTTAATAAGAAGCCATTATTACTGACTCTGCACTTTAATATGGACGTATACACTATATATACAGTATGGCTATACTAATGCAGCTGTACATTTACAGTGATTACGTTTCTATTCCTTTCTGTATATGTCTGCATGTACATGTTTTCTGCATGTACAGTATTTCGTATGTGGTGTCTACTGTCAGCTAAATAGACAGAACTTTGAGATGGCCAGTAAAAAAACAGTTCTGCATTTTAACTTTGAAATTCTAATCAGCAAGTCTAAAACAAAGATTGTGGTTTCTTTGTAAGCATAATATTTTGCACTTATATCTGTAGTCCGATATGTGGGGAAAGTAAGAGAATCATACACAAAGCTCGTTAACATTTCTAGATTTATTAATGTGGCATGGCCTGACACAGAGGGATGGCATATCACAAAAGTGTCAGGCAAATAATGAATTTGTTCACCTAAACAGAAATCAGTAGCCAAAGAAACACAGCCTAATAACATAACATATTATTGTGTATTAACGTTCTGTAAGGAATAACTGAACTACCAATACTGCATTAATTCTTTATGTTTATTTCAGCCTATACTTTTTACATTTCTTGAAAAAATACACTGGGGTTTAAATTGGGGTTTTAATTATAAACAGAAAGTGTAGGAGGAAAGACACGTGTTAGCCACGCCCATTCTACCATCTGAAGCCGCCAGGTCCTTTTTAGTTTTGACAAGAGGGAAGTATCCGGCACAAGCTGCAGTAGTAAGAGACTAGTAGGACCTATTATTCAGTTCAAGATGAAAGCTGTTCTCACTTTTCTTGGTAAGCTTTTTGAATAATAATAATATATTAATTTATAGGCACTGCTATTTTTTTTTCATGGCTACAATACGTTTTATTAAGAGGAACGGTGTTCTGTTGTGGTTTACGTCATCGTTTGATCTGAAATGAGTCGTTATCTTTATCTTAATGTTAAAAAAGATAACAGATTTAGCTTCAGATCCGTCAAACACATTTTTACTTGCCGTTTTATTATTGTTTTATTTACACTTTCCACAATGTTCGTGTTTGGCATGTAGTTTCACTTTTAGGAAGTGTTTACTTTGTATTCGCTGACTGTGTTGAGTTTCCTATTTCCTATTAGGAAACTCTCTCAAAACGTGATTATGTTCGAAAAGTGTTTAGGCAAAGGTCCTTGTTTTCATTTGAGAGGATAATGTGTAGCAGCATTGCTCAAATACTGTTAAACCGAGGACACTGTAATACACTCAGGAGGAATTAGATGAATGCACTGTCAAGAGTCGCCTAATGTACATAATGTTTTGTTTTTGTTGTACTTATAGTGCTTTTATATTGAACTAATGATATTGTATCTCCACTCACCCAAACTTAACCTTCAGGCTATTACTGTTTAGCTGTTTTTTCTTGTAGAGGCTATAGTTCCCACATTGATTTTAGGTTTTACTTTGTATGTTGTCTTTGTAGGAGCATTTGGTCTTACAGTGTAAACCTGTACCAAAGACTTTTGACCTGTACACACATACACACACACACAGACACAGATGGCAGTACATCAAAAAAAAATCACTTACTGCATAATTTTTATTTATTATTTATTTATTTTATTTATTTTTTTTGTCCACGGTTTATGTGTATGTTGTTATGATAATGTCCTGTGTTTACGTCCTGTGCTATTTTTGGACGAGTGGTGTGAGTTATGACGCGTTTCACTGCAGTGATAGTATGATGCAACATGTGATTTACGAGATCTAGAGAAATCATTTTTTATAGACCTTGGGTGGAAATTCCCTGAGTGTTCCCTGGTCAGTTATTATGGTTGCTGTTGTTTGACCATCGGAAGCAGTTTAAAAAGTATAAACTATCAACTATCAGAGGACAGAAGGCATGAAGCAGATTGTCTACTTGAGGTTTTTCAGTTTTGGTCATATGAATAATTTATTGGCCCTATACATACAGTGTGCATATATATTCATAAATAGGCATTATACTTACTGTTTAAGAGATTTTTACAAGTTCTGAGAGAATAGATGTTTAAAAAAAATGGCTAAAACGTCCATTGCCAAACTCATTTTAGTTTTTTGGGGGGATACAAACATTTACAGGCAGATTATGAAAAATGTGGTTGGGAACCACTGTATTAAAGGATGTTAAAATAAGATTAGTACTAAGCCACTGTTGACAAAGCAGCTAAATTGTTGACAATGTAGCTAATTGGTAGGCTACTCTATATTAAAGACCTGTGCTTAACTTGTGTAAACACTTGTAAACACGCTGTAATTTAGCTCTTAATAACTGCTGATAAAACATGAATGTGTGTGTCTGTGTGTATTTGCACATTGTTAGGGCCTTTGAAAACATGGAATCCATTCCAGTCATAAAAATGGAATTTACTGTATAATGCGGAATGTCACATATTTAGCCAAATTTTGGATAATTTACTGTATTCTGCAGAATGTCACAGAATTTGACAAATAATTAATAATAATAAAGAATTTATAAGTAGGTCAGTACACTTAAATGAAAACGCAATAGTGTCTATAAATATTAAGCCGCACAAGATATGAATTCTGCGGCCTCAATATACCAGTACAAAAACTCATGAACAATCTCTAGAATTGCTCTGAGTCACTTCATGAGCAATTTGCCATTTCTTTTGAGACAAACATTTGTCATCATTTACAAACAGACACTTAAAGTATAAAAGTATAAAATAAAAGTATAACTTGAAGAGACAGTGACAGCAATATATTACTTAATGTAATAATAGTACTACTAATAAAATTATTAAAACATTCTTTTTAGGGGATATTTACCAGAACAAAATATATATAATAAGTATATTTGGGGGTATTTCACAGGGCTTTAAAATTTTTGTTAAACTTTTAATAAACTGCTGTTCAATTGTGTAAGTTTCATGATTTCAATTAATTTGACATGCTTTTTGATTCATATTTTTAATTTAAACATTAAAACAGAGTCTAGAAAAATTAAAACTTAGAAATTAAATTAATTAAAGTCTAGAAAAAAAAAAAACATTAAACATTATTAAAATATATAGTTACCTTAAAAGTTTTAGAAAAAGATCCATGTCATTGGGGGTCGTTGGCATCAAAAAAGTTTGAAAACCCCTGTTTTAGATCTGTCCTGTGACAGGTGGGTTTGACAATGCTCAGATTCAGAGCAAATGTCTAAATATTGATATAAAATAAATTTATCAGTATATAAAAAACATATAAACATTGGATCAGTTTCTACGCTGTCCAACACCATACTTTGCATTTTGCTTTTGTTGAGCAGCATAGGCTTCTGTATATTTTTGTTTTGTTTTGTTTTTTTTAACTGTTCAAATGAATCTAGTATACTGATTGTTTTTGCATGTCTCTTTCAGTTGTGGCCATGCTGTTATGTATCGTATTGTCATCAGAAGCATCTGATGTGGTGCAGTGCAAAGGGGAGAAACTGAGTGAAGGACAATTCTTCTTTAACATGTCGTATGACGTCAAGGAGGACATCCACGACTGCGAGACCCAGTGGCTTGCTGATGTAAATATTTTATATCTTAAGTAAACATACAGTGATACGAATCATTTTGTGAACCCTTAGAAAATATCTGGATTTCTGCTTTGATTACTAAGTCACAAATGAAAACAAACAAAGTCTGGCTTAACTAGTAACACACAAACAACTGTACATGTACATACATTTCAACATTTTATTGAAGACAAAGAGTGATCAATGAAAAAGGCCAGTTGTAAATCTCTATTTATAACTTCTCCACAAGATTACAGTTTATGACCTTTAGAGAGGTTGGGTGATGCAACATTATCACAGTTTATTCACTATGCTTTAGAAAATGGTAATAAAATATGACAAGAACTCAGTTAAACTGTGTCAGAACAAATGCATCATAAAAATGTCAGATAACTTTGATAGAAATGTATGTAAAAAAAAAAAACGTTTTTTTTTTGCTATCCTCACTTACATAAATTAATAGTGTCCTGCACCCACAAGTAAAAAAATATAAAAAATTATATCTGGTGTTAGAATAATTTTTGGTTTGACTTTAATTGTGAGTTAAATTTAAAGGGATAGTTCACCCAAAAATAATTAAACTGTCATTAATTCCTCACCCTTATGTCCTTCAAACCCGCAAGACCTTTTTTCATCTTCATCTTCAAATTAAGATATTTTTGATAAATACGTGATATTGACAAAAAAAAAAAAAAGATATATCTATATTTTCTGGGATTTTATCAATAATGATAATTAGACTATATTGTTATTGTACTGATATCTTAAGGACTACCGTGGACAGTTGACTCCTGAATTTTTTTGGTCAGTTCACAGCCGTGATAGAAATTAATCTTTTCCAATAAGTTTAAATTGATTTTTATCTTTTATGGGCATTTTTACCTTTATAAAGACATTTTTTTCTAAATGTGTGCACCATTTTTGAGTCAAATTCTTACATTTGGGCTGTTACCAACCAAATGTTATTAGTATCAACAAAATTCATCTTTGCGATACAGAGGAAACACAGAAACTGCATCTCAAATGGCATTTAGATGTATTTACACACTGTTTAATGCAGCTCTGAGGAACATGGAATGTTTTAACCTGCAATTACAAATATATAAATAATGTTTGGATAATGTTGAATACTGATATTTAAAATGATTTAGTAGGTGGCAGCAAGTCACTGTTAATAAGTGGGTCGTTGTGATTGAACTGAATCATTTAAACTGTTGATTCATTCAGGAAACAATCATGTTGCTATAACAGGAAATATGGTGTCTAAAACTTAAGTCTCTTACACAGAAGAGAAGAGAGACACGGAAAAGAAATTGTTGAATAAAGTTGTTATTTTTGTTTTCTTGTTTCACAAAAAGTATTATCGTAGCTTCATAAAATTAAGGTTGAACCACTAACGTCACATGGACTATTTTAACAATGTTCTTACTACCTTTCTGGGCCTTGAACGTGTCAGTTGCATTGCTGTCTATGCAGGGTCAGAAAGCTCTCGGATTTCATCAAAAATATCTTAATTTGTGTTCCAAAAATGAACAGGTTTGGAACGACATGAGGGTGAATAAGTAATGACAGTATTTTCATTTTTGGGTGAAATATCCCTTTAAGATCAGACTACATTTTATTAGTAATCAAACAGAAATTCAGATATTTTCAAAAGGGTTTGCAAACTTACTCTTCTCACTGCAAATGTAAAAAAGTACAATAAACAATACATTGCACATAGCATCAGTAAAAAAGTAAAAGTAAATGTATACATATGTTTATTCTTAGCCCTTCCATTCTGCTTTCCTTCATTATTCCTTCTCTCTCCCTCTCCTGATCAGGGAAAGATGGCAGGCATTTATGATGTTGAAGGAAAAGTCAGGTTCATATTGCCAATTGTAAAGGTGACAGAAAAAACAGCCATTTTAGAGACATGCCCTGAAAGGCTTGAATTCCTCCTCATGTGCCCCACCGCCAATGTAAGTATAATACTGTATAGCTGTTTTATCGTTTATATACTGCTAGGTATTTAAATAATTTAATAGCATAACCTAACTGACATAGTTTTTTTTTGTTTTGTTTTTTGTGCAGATCAATGAAAAGCACCAGTGCTCTTGTAAGTAATTCATTTACTACTATACACTTATTTGACTGATGATAATCTTTATAAGCATGCAAGCATATCTTGACAATCAAATACTTATTACTCAGTTAAATGTGCTATTAGTAATTGAAAGAGTTTATCTTTCTCATTAGTTTCCCAAAACTAATAAATTGACTTTCAGCTCATTCTTTCCGTTAGATATTTTACTGCTTCTTTGCTACAGGCTTTTTATTACCTGTAAATGAAGCAGGTGTATCTTCAATACAACCAGTTTAGGGCATAGTAATATCAATTGATTAAGAACAAAACACTCTTTTATTTCATTAGTATGTGCACTGAGTGAAATTTTTGTGTTGTAGGCGATGCCTCTCTTCCGATTACACTTCCTGAAGGTAAGGTCAGCTGCTTATACTATAGCGCTAATTTGTATCAAGCTGAATGCTCAAATAAAGTGTTGCCACTCTACACTCACACACTTTCAAAAGTAGGCTTTTTGCAAGCTCTAATAGCAACATATTGAGTTTAGCAACAATTTGAACATGACACTATCAAACACAATATTTCAAGCATAATGGAATGCAATAGTGACCACCTGCTTTTCAATGACTTTAGAAGTATTTTCCTATTCATTCTCATCATAGGAATTCTCATCATGCAGAAAAATCTGCAAAAATGGAAAGGTGGCTAAATATTCAAATCTATAAATAGGTTAGGAGTGTAGATACACTCACTTGATTACATGGCTTACAATGATTCATAGAAATGGACTGTCACTTCTGTACTCTTCTGGCACATGTTTTTTTTCCAACTTGTGGGCAATGTGGTTTTCACTGGAAATTCAGCTCTGTAGACTTTGTCTTTGCTGAATCACACTCTAAAACCATTCTCCTCTACAGAAGTATATATCATTACTTTACAATCTCATTATTATGAGATAGATATATTATTATCAGTTTCTCTATATGGAAAATGAATGGGATTTTTACTTCTGGATCTGACAACTATACAGTTTCTCCACAGAGATTTCAGAGGTTGTTTTATTAAAAGTAAATTTGCATATATTTGTGTAAACATTCCAATAGATGGTACAAATTTAAATATCTTGATATGATAGTACACCCACAATTGAAAATTGTCAACATTGTCTCCCTGCCAAACATTCCAAATCTGATATTTCAATAAGATATTTTCAACAATATATATATATTTTTTGTCTATACAATGAAAGGCAGGAGGATCTAATGTTGTTTGGATTCTAATGTTCCTCCTGATAATTTACTCACCCCCATGTCATTCAAGATGTTCATGTCTTTCTTTCTTCAGTCGAAAAGAAATTAAGGTTTTTCAGTAAAACAAGGATTTTTCTTCATATAGTGGACAATGGTGAACAACGGGTGTCCAAATTGCAGATTCAATACGGCTTTAAAGGACTCTACACATTTTTTTTACAAGGAATAAAGGTCTTATCTAGTGAAACAATCTGTCATTTTCTAAAAATAATAATAAAACAATTGTATACTTTTTAACCAGGGTGTTTGACTTTCTTTGCACGTTCGCTTTGTAAACACTGGGGCCTAGGTCATGCGTGGGGCCTAGGTAATGCATGACCTAGGTAATGTGTGCATACAAGCTAGTGCAAGGTGAGCATTTATGGTTAAAAGTATATACTTTTATTTATTTATTTTTTTTTTTTTTTAAATGACAGATCGTTTTGCTAAACTGTTCCTTGACTGGGATCGTGTAGAGGCCTTTGAATCTGCATTGAAAAACCCTGTAATGCTTTCCTCAAAAAGCTTAATTCTTTTCGACTGAAGAAACCTATATGCTATAATTTTGTATTGTTCATGATGCTGTTTATATGCACCGTTGTGTTTTTATATTCTCACATATTCTGATTTTGTTTGTTTGTTTGTTTCATAGTGGGTTTTCCTAACTGGAGTGTTTATATTTGGATTGGAGGAGGTGTATTTGTGGTGTCGATGATTGTCATTGGCATCATTGTGGTATATCAGAAAAGACAAAGGTGAGGTCCTCATAAAAACTGCAACGAACAAACTAAATAAATGGCTTTGTATAACATTTCTTTAAATATCTGTATAATTCTGTGTTTATAGGTGTGGATATGGTCCAAGTCCTGCTAACGAGATTGTGTGATTGTAGTATGTAGCATCACTGCCATTTTATTAAATACTGCTGATGATGTGAATCAGTTCAAACCAGTATTTTTGATCTTACCTTTAGAAATTAAAGGAGAAGTCCACTTCCAAAACACCAATTCACATATAATGTACTCACCCCCTTGTCATCCAAGACTTGTCTTTCTTTCTTCAGTCGTAAAGAAATTGTTTTTTGAGGAAAACATTTCAGCCGTAAACAATCCCAGCCGAGGAAGAGGGGTCTTATCTAGTGAAAAGATCGGTTATTTTCATTAAAAAAAAATACAATTTAAACACTTTTTAATCTCAAACACTTGTCTCGTCTTGCTCTCCCTGAACTCTGTGTATTCTGGTTTGAGGCAGTTAGGGTATGCTGAAAAACTTCAATCGCATTTTCTCTCTCAACTTCAAAAATCATTTCAAAATCATTTCGCTGCAGAAGTACCGACCCAGTCTTTGCAAAGTGAACATGCAAAGAAAATCAAACACCCTTAACCAAAAAGGTAAAAAAACGATATAGGACAATTTTGAAGTTGAGAAAGAACATGAGATGGGAGTTTTTCGACATACCCTTACTGTCATGAACCAGAACAAAAACAGTCCAAGCTGAGTAAGACAAGACGAGCGTTTGACATTAAAAAGTATATAAACTGTATTATTTTTATGAAAATAATCAATTGTTTCACAAGATAAGACCCTTCTTTGTTTACAACCGCATTTGGGATCGTTTGAAGCCACATTGAAATTGCATTTTGGAAGTTCAAAATTGGGGCACCATATCTGTCCATTATATGGAGAAAAATGCTGAAATGTTTTCCTCAAAAAACATAAAAGAAAGACATGAACATCTTAGATGACAAGGGGGTCATTATATCTAAATCTTTTTTCCCATCTGAATCTTTGTTAACCACATTACCATATTAGGCAGTGAATTGCAGTACAAACGGCAGTGGTACAGCTAAAAAAAAACTTCCTTTTCCCTTTTATTTAACCACAGGAGAAACTGCATGGCACCTGGGGGTTCTTCAGTCTTCAATCATTCATTGTGCTTATATTATATTTAGCAGCTTTTGATTGTCTTTTAATTAAACTGATCATGACTCTAACTAACCAAAATGAAGATATACAACGAAATGATATTATTTTATTATATATTGTAGAACTATATATTTATATTTATTTATATTATATTTTTGTGTCTGTTAAGCAAACAGGCACATTTAGAATTCTACATTATATTAAATTATACATTATATATTAAATTATACATATATTTGCAAGTGAAACTATAAATAAATTATAAATATTTATTTAAAATATAAATAATTTATAATGAAACTTAATATATGTAACTTATAGTATAATTATTGATGTATTTATCAGTGGTCCAGTCGGTTTGTAGGAAAGAACTTGGTAGATTTCATGGCACTATAGTGACCATAAATGTGTGTGAACATAAAAGTCTTAAGTAAACATACAGTCCAGGTCAAGTATTTCCTGTAAACTCCTGCTGTGGAAGCAAAATGAAATGCTGTGCCAGTGAGTTCACACATCTAATACATTAGTTAAATCCACTCAGCACCTGCTACAGCTTTAAAATTTGGCTTCAAATTTGATGTGTGTGTTAAAAAAACACAATGATATGTATTTGTTTATCCCTATGTGCTGTGCTATCTGCTGATAAAGTTCTTTCCTCCTTGTACTGTAGCCATTGATTTATATTTATACAGTGTCCAGTATTACTTTGTGGCAAAGGAAGTGGGCACTGCTAGGTTTGATCATATTTGTATTAAATGTTTGTTTAAATAATTATACATGTCATGAATGATGTTTAATAATATTTGCTTAGCTATTATATTGCGCAAAATAACTATACTCATTGTAATCGCTACTTTCTTTTAAGCACTTAAGCCCCTTCTGTGTAGGTGCAAAATATTTATGGGGATTTCTTTCAATAAAATGCTAAAACAACATTTCAAGTGTGTGTCTGATTTGTTTTTCTACACCTCAGATCATTTTTAAATAAACAGCAGAGCGGACAAAAGCAATTCTCTGGAAGTGCTGACTGATCACTGACCTTTAACACTGACCAAGACTGTAACTCATTATGTCATCTGACAGACAGCTCTGCTCACATATACAGTCACAGTGGCACTGTCTGACTCTGAGCTGGTCTTTGAAGATTTTCCGTTCATTCAACACTGTCAACACGAAACCCTGTTAATCATATCTAAACAGTGAATTTGATCTCAAATGCTAATTTCAAACCGAATATTTAAAGTTAAATTTACGTCACAAAACGTGTGTATAACTATAAATAAATATGTATAAATATATAATAAAATAATAAATAATAGTGATAATACTTTCGTTGCAGTTTATTATTAACAATCAAATTAATAAGAAGAGTGTGATAATCCTATTATATTTTTAAATAAAAAGAGAGCATTGAATAAAAATACAATTATTTATTTTATACTACATTAAAAAATACAACACTAACATTTAAATATTCTTTTTTTTGTAATTATTTTTATACATCTTTTATTTTGGCAGGTTGCTAGCAAGTGTCTACACACACACACACACACACACATATATACATATATATACACTACCAAAAAGTTTTTTAACAGTACGATTTATACCCCTGGTTTCACAGACAAGGCTTAAAGGAGAAGTCCACTTCCAAAACAAAGATTTACAGGTAATGTACTCATCCCCTTGTCATCCAAGATATTCATGTCTTTCTTTCTTTAGTCGTAAAGAAATTATGTTTTTTGAGGGAAACATTTCAGCATTTTTCTCCATATAATGGACTGATATGGTGCCCCGATTTTGAACTTCCAAAATGCAGTTTAAATGTGGCTTCAAACGATCCCAAATGTGGTTGTAAACAATCCGAGCCGAGGAAGCAGGTTCTTATCTAGCGAACGAACGGTTATTTTAATAAAAATTATACAATCGCTCGTCTTGTCTTGCTCTCATTGAACTGTGTATTGTGTCTCAAGACAGTTAGGGTATGTTGAAAAATTCTGACCGTATTTTCTCCCTCAAATTCAAAAATCATTTCAAAATCATCCTACATCACTGCAGAAGTACCGACCCAGTCTTTGCAAAGTGAACATGCAAAGAAGATCAAACACCCTTAACAAAAAAGGTAAAACAGCGATATTTAGGGCGATTTCGAAGTTGAGGGAGAACATGAGGTGGGAGTTTTTCGACATAACCTAACTGTCACGAACCGGAACATACAGTCCAAGCAGAGTAAGACAAGATGAGCATTTGGCATTTAAAAGTATATAAATTTTATTATTTTTATTAAAATAACCGTTTTTACGCTAGATAAGACCCTTCTTTCTCAGCTGGGATTGTTTACAAGCGCATTTGGGATCATTTGAAGCCGCATTTAAACTACACTTTGGTAGTTCAAAATCGGGGCACCATATCAGTCCATTATATGGAGAAAAAGGCTGAAATGTTTCCCTCAAAAAACATAATTTCTTTACGACTGAAGAAAGAAAGAAATGAACATCTTGGATGACAAGGGGGTGAGTACATTATTTGTAAATTGTTGTTCTGGAAGTGGAGTTCTCCTTTAAGCCTAGTCCTAGACTAAAATGTAAGTCTGAGCTGTTTCAACTGAAAGAAACTTGTGCTGACTGATCTTAAAATATATCAGTGTTTTTTTTTCCTAAGGCAGGTTTATTAAAATTACTTAAATGTCCTAATAGAGCTAAGACCTAATCCTGGCTAAGCCCTGTCTGTGAAACCAGGCCTAATGTTTTTAAAGAAGTCTCTTCTGCTCACCAAGCCTGCATTTATTTGATCCAAAGTACAGTAAAAACAGTACAATTTTGAAATATTTTACTAACTAAATTTATTTAAAAATGTAATTTATTCATGTGATTTCAATGCTGGATTTTTAGCATCAATACTCCTTCAGAAATGATTTTAATATTTGCTGCTCAAAAAACATTTATTATTATAATTATTATTATTGTGAAAACAGCTGAGTAGATTTTTACAGGTTTCTTTGATGAATAGGTTTAGAAGAACAGTATGTATCTGAAATAGAAATCTTTTGTAACATTATAAATGTTTTTATCATCACTTTTGATCAGTTTTAAGCATAAATTAAACGATTAATTTCTATAATTTCTTCCCTATAATTTAGTGACTATAGTAACTAGAAACATCTCATATGTGGTAGGTAGAACAGCAGAAGACAAATGTCACTACACTAAAAAGGAGTACTGGGAATTTCCAATGCACCAGAGTTTTCAGCTCATCTCAGTGGTTACAGCTGTTGCCATGTTAACATCAGAATTAAATGTTGCCCAACTGATGGTGTAGCCAATCATGTACCACCTAAGATCACCTCACACAAGAGCAGGAAACAATGCTGACTGTAATGAACTGTGATAACCCTGTCAGACTCCTATCTGATTTAGACACTTCTGTGCAAGACAAATAATCACCCCACCTTCTACCTTCTCCTTATGCTACATTTCTAACAAGCAAACACTTTACCAGAGGAAACCCGCTCAACTTTGTGTACAATGATGCTGACCTAAATATTTATTACATTCATGTTATGAAACAGCACCTCTCTACAGTGTGAAACTAGTATGATAATAATATTTCATAGTTTTGTTTATCACATTTCTATTCAATTCGAAATTAGTTCTGAAAAACTATTTGCATATTAAAAGGACACTTTATATGTCATAGCCAAAATAAATACCCTGAGAGAACCTGAGTAGGATTTAGCACTGCACCTTAAATCATATAGCTAAAATAAATGTGTCTTTTGTGTTCCAACTTTGTATGACTTATTTTTCTGTGGAACAAAAATGAAGACATTTTCTCTCTGTGCTTTTCTGTTTGTATAATAGCTGCACCCCAGACTTGTGAGTCATACAGGAAGACAGGAAGATTTCATTAGACAGCTTGAGAACGTTTTGTGAAACAAACCAGTACATTAACACACTCTACATTAGTGTTAATGTTTCCCTACACATAAGCTTAATACACTCGCATATCATCTAGAAAAATAATAAAACAAGTTAGCATCTTAAGATAAGACTTGATAAGTAAGGAAAATTTGATTCAATTTGACTCTCTTCAGCAACATCCAACACTCAAAGCAAAAACACTTGTGAAAAATGTGATAAATAAAAATAAATATGTATAAAAAAAGTCTCAGGTGTCCCCAGAATGTGTCTGTGAAGTTTCAGATCAAAATACCCCACAGACAATTTATCATTTTCGTGCACGTTTCTTTAAATGCAAATGGGCTGCTGCTCCCCACTCCTTTTCCAGAATAGGACTGTGCCTTTACAGCTCACACCTCAGATATTCTGCTAAAAACATCATGTCTATCTTACTGAAATCATGTGTTTTAAAGCCATTTTAGTTTAAACTTATGATATACAGTTTTCTGAGTGCACACACCAGAAGCACGTGGATTATGGGACGGTACTATTAGAACTAGATAAAAAAAAGTTTGTGAAGACAAACTTGTGCTAGCATGTTACTAGCATGATTAGTAGGTTGCTAGCATTTTTCTAGCATGATTAACAGGTTGCTAGCATGTTTCTAGCATGATTAGCAAGTTGCTAGCATTTTTCTAGCACGATTAACAAGTTGTTAACATTTTGTTAGCATTATTAGCAGGTGCTGGCTTGTTTCTAGCATGATTAGCAAGTTGTTAGCATTGTGTTAGCATGATTAGCAGGTGCTATCATGTTTCTAGCATGATTAGCAGGTTGCTAGCATGTTTCTAGCACGATTAGCAGTTAATAGCATGCTATTAGCATGATTCTAGCACATTTAACAAGTTACTAGCATGATTCTAGCATGATTAGCAAGTTAATAGCATGTTGCATGATTAACAAATTACTAGCATGATTCTAGCATAATTAGTAAGTTACTAGCATGATTCTAGCATGACTAGCATGTTAATAGCATGTTGCTAGCATGATTAGCAAGTTATTAACATGTTGATAACATGTTTCTAGCACAATTAGCATGTTAATAGTGTGGGATTACAAATTTAAGGATCTGTTACATTACATCTGTTACATCTGTTACATAACATCATATAAAAATCTAAGGTGATCTACACTGTATTGGGCATTTAACGTAAACATCTCTTTGCAAAGTTTTAGTTCTCGTGACTTATCCTTGTGATGTTGATAGCGCAACTATGGTGCTCAAACCATTCGGTGATGTCATTATGAGTATTTGGATAGGTCTGCTGAGGTGTTACAGTTGGGGGAAGGGTAACATCCTGCATCCTCTGTTCTTGATCTGATTAAAGGATGTCACCTCTGAGTACAGTGTCAATATCTCTAAGGCCCACCTACTAAATGTATATAAACTACAATGTATTACTGCCTTAGTCAGATGACTTTTGATGACTGCAGTGACGCACAGCTAGTATCTCAATAAAGAGAAACTATCCAAAACGTCTCCTGGTTTCTAAGAAAAAGTTTACAACAATAGCATAATTCTTTCTATGTCCCTTTTTAATATTTTATATATATTTTTCTATGTCATGGGGGAGCGAAATCTGAGTGGCTCATTGTTTCACAAGCTTGCAGAAAAAATTACAAAAAAAATTGTACTGGGTTGTTCTTTTTCACATTTTCTGGGATGCACCGGAGACCCAATAATAGCACTTAAACATGGAAGAAGTCATGTTTTCATGATATGATATGTCACCTTTAATATGATGTCATTTGTACAGGCGTAGTATTATTTATGTCAATTTTCTTGTTTTTATGTGCTGATGATAACTGATAAGTTAGGACAACAAATAATTAAGCAGAATTGACATTTAAATGACTTAAAGCACTTGTTTCCATTGTCTTGATAATTCCACATTTTATTTAGGTTACAGTTAACAGTCCTAGAATAAGTAAAGTTTTAAATGTCTGTGATTATTGCATTACCAGCAATCATGCTTCCTCTAATGGAACCTAATTCTGGCTTATACTGCAAATGTTGCAATAGTAAATGTGAATGCTAACACTTTTTTTCTGCAACATGTGCAATATCAGCCAAAATTAGACGCTGCTGAAATATACCTCAAATGTCAGATGGTCCCTTCCACCTGTCACTACTGAATATAAAAGCTTATAAATTCATCATGTATACCTATTCTATTCTAAATATGTCATATAACGTGAAGCCATTTGGATTTATTTATTGATTCAGTGTCAGCTAAGTTGCAAGCATTATACACATACACGCTTTTGTAATATTTCATAAACCATTTACTCATTTCATTAAAAAAAATCCCGAAGCAGGTTGTTTTAAGTTTTTGAGTTTCCTCAACTTCAAATTATTTGCAGTGCATCCTGCAAGTGTTTACAAGCTAACACATAATGTATATCTACTGACTTGTTAAAACACACAGCCATACAATAACAGGATGTCGAATACTTGGATACACCAACGTTTGTCAAGTCAAATATTAAATATGTCTTACCGAGCTGCTGTCCATTTCAGAAAAGTGCAGGCCACAGTTTTCTTCATCCAATCAGCATGGTAATCCACAGTTCAGAAAAATAAAATATAGATGTTCCGCTTTACTTTTTGTGTGTTTGCAGTTCTGTTACAACAGAGCTGCATAACATTACTGAAACTGCTGAAAGGGTTCCAAGTCCAACCCTAAACCACCAGCTGCGTTCCTAGAAATTAAACATTATTAAACAGTATTAGACTAAAGCGAAGGAGAAGGATAAAATAAAATAAATACATAGAAAAAAAATTAACCTATTGAATGACACGAAGGTGGGTATATAATGACAGTTTTTGTTTCAACTATAATTTGTTTTTGATTTAGTTTTGTCTGTGGTGACTTTTAGGCCATGTTCACACAGCAGTTAACAGTGCTTTCAGCATATGCAACTTTAGTTCTTTCTTGATTGCATCCAAAAGCAACAAACAAACCTTTGCCTAAATATTCCTGCCTTGTTTTACAGAGGTCTAATATAGATAAGTGCTTTTCAGCATGACATAGACAAAAGATGTACAGTAATTTTGCAGTTTTGTGACTGCATGCCTCTGTTTCCTTCCTCTTTAATATCTTCTTTAGCAGGACAGATGTGTCATATAAACTTGCTAAACCTTCGCTGTTTTCTCTCTGCATTTTTCAATTCACCTAACAGCAAGTTATTTTGGAGATGGGCGTTTATACATCTGGCTTCTATTGATTTTTATATTCCCCTGTCATATTAGGGTGTTATGATCTGCTTTTATAGTCAATTAGAGTTTTGTAAATCCAAAGTAGTTGCATACCAAATTAAAGTTCCCTTCAGACCAGTTTGAGGAATCATGTGTAAGCCCTGGGGACAGAGAACAAATCACAATATTTAAATTCTACCGCAGGACTACTTCACTGATTACTTTATCTAATTTTACAAGATAGTGCAACAAATAAGGCAATACTTTGTAATTGCATAATATATGAGTAATTCTGAGTGTGACAGTGTGTGAATAAGTAATATAAGGATGTAGTAAAGCAGACTGATTAACATCAGATGAATTAGTAACATGAATGAGTAATATGACAGCATAGATAGTGTCTTTGCAGAACTGCAGGGTTAGGTTTCACTGACAGCAGAAATGATGCACCTCCTTATAAACTACAAAGCCAGCTACTTTAAGTAACTAACTAACTGCTGGAGTGTCACAACAACCATAGCGGCAGGCAGGTTTTGACATGAAAAGGTGAGATTAATGTCCAAGATAGGAGGGACAGTTGCATAAACTTAGGCTCTAAGTTAAGACAGTGTCTAAACAATTAGCAGTTAGCCAAGGACTAATAAGCCAAATTTATTGAATTCAATTTAGAATGTAACTGGATTAAAAAAAATTATGACTAGTTTTAAAGGAAAAAAATTAGCTGACTAACTTTTAAGACTAGTCTTAACTTTTTTATGCAATCCAAGCTGTTTTTCTTTAGCATCACCTCGCAAATGTGAAAACTGTAATTTTTTTGAACTGTAATGGAATTCATAGTGTACTGATAACAGTTTTCTTCTTCCCACAGATGTCAGCAAAGTCCCTATAAGACAAGTAATTTCACTTGGCAGCCATCTTTGGGCAAGCAAGTGCAGCTCCTATCTCTTTGAATGGGGAAACATCAACTTCTCCAAAACTGTTCACTTAGCTCACGGATAAATTTCATATTTGAAGATTTGACAACAACAGGCTCATAAAACTTGTTTCTTGAGTTTAAAAACTGTTAAATGGCATTTATTTTTGATGCTAGACTACCCAATGCACAGTCATGAACACGAGGAAGTGAAGCATCTAACGGCAGCTGCAGTGAGGCAATGACTTTACTAATAAACGATTGGATCTTTTGTTTAGAAGGCAGGGCTTATTCGCCATATTGGGCATTGCACTTTCTCCCATAAGTAATAGGAGTGCACAGTCTTCCTATATATAAAGTCTTAAGATGATGAGCCCTATGACTTTCGCGATGCAGAAAACACAGGCAGAATCGCTGAATACAGTCATAAAAGTTACATTTAATGCAAAATGTCACAGAATTTGCCAAATTGTGGATGAAAAAAAACAAAAGTAGGGGAGAGCGGGGATGAAAGTAATGCGGGGCGAAAGTAACAAAGCTATTTTCTCAGAGCCTAGACTATATTTGCTTTCCAAGCTATGACAGCACATTCAGCACACAACCCTTGATGGAGCTGAGAAATATCACGTGATTTCATCATTGTTTCCCGTGGTTAGGTCTGGAAAGCAGTTTTCGAGTACAATAAGTAAATTATGGAAGTGGTAATTTTTTTCAAATTAGTTGTGTTTCTCATTTCATGTGTCACAGTAATGATCAATCCACAAGTTATTTAGTGCTGTAATACATCCTGAAGTTTGGCTTTTTAGAGTTTTTCAGTATAAAAGTAAATCGGATTTATATGTCAGGAGTTCCTCTTGTTACTTTTGTCCCCCTACAGTGACAACAAGCGTTTCTTTTGTCCCGCAGCATGCTAATTTGGTGACTTTCTGTGTCTTGCATAATTTTTTAAAACGTTTATTATAAATGTTTATGATATATTATACCAAAAGAATATGCCAAGAGTGAGGGTCAGAAAGACAGACAGAGGTCTGATTCAGCCACATGTTCATGAGAGGGCAATTCTGGACATAGGCCTATCTGTCAGGAATATCAGTCTCAGTCAGGGCTGTTGCTACATCGCATGTTCATTAGTCATATTTAGGTTTTAGCCATACCTTAACTTTCCCACCTCGACGTCTGAATTTGCAGTGTTTTCAGATATTTTTATGCACATTTTGAATTTATGCATACAAATAACTGGATGAAAACATGAATAGGCCTACTGTTACATTATGTTGACAATTTATATTATGCTAATTTAATTTCATTTTCATATTGTTCATTATAAAAATAAGTTGAATAAACAAATAAATAATTTAAACAATCCAAATTTGTACACTCAGGTTTTGAAACATTTGATGAAACTTACATTTAAAAGGAAAATGTAATATTTTCTTGCAAAGATTAAGTACAAAAATATGTTTTCAGTTACATATTAACAAGGTCATAGTCATGTATATTTAATAAAAACAAGAGTAACACAAAAAATAGTTTTACTTTTGTCCCAACCAGCGGAGGCGAAAGTAACAATGTGCAAATATGTTCAGACTGAAATTATACTGAAGTCTTTCTACAAAATACCACCTGGTATTAATAGACCACACTTCTGAGTTACAGGCAACAGCAACAATATATACCTGTCTACAACTTTATCTTTTTAAATTATGTTTTTCTGAAAAATGGTACTTTTGTCCCCACTCTGTAGGTCAGTACACTTAAATCAAAACGCAATATGAATTAGTATCTGTGAATATTAAGCAACAAAAGACTACTTAAATATGAATCCTGCATTCCCACATTTGAGAAAAACACATGTATATAAACAGAAACTTGTGTCTTTACAGCAACTTGTGGTTTTAACTGTGACAGAAATATATTTCTTAATGCCATGATAGTACTACTTCTAATAAAATCATTAAAATATATTTTTTTAAGGATGTTTACCAGAAAAATTATTGACCAGAATTTGTTTACTACAAATGTAAATGTAATTAAACAACACAGTATTATTTATTATTATACTGTACACTTTTTGGAGTGTTCATGTTTAATTGGGCCTATATTTGGCTTTAGACATAATAATATATACATAAAATGTAATGAAACCATTAAAATGGAATCCAGAAAATGAATGGAATAAACTGAATTTGGTAAAAATAAAACAAACTAGATTTGAGAAAGAAAAAAAAGGAAAACAGATTTCATAGGGCCTTACAGTTTTAATTTTTTGTTAAACTTAATTGTTAATTTGCTTTTATATTGTGTGTCATAAATTCAATTAGACATGCTTTTGATTTTTTTTTTTTTTAATTTAACCATTAAAACAGAGTCTAGGAAACTTAAAACGGAAAACAAAATTTTGGGGGAAAAAAAAAAAAATGGAATTTGAGGGGGAAAAATAAGATGGATTTCATAGGGCCCTCCAAATGCCAGAAGCACACTAAATCTAATTATATTGCTGACACCTCCTAATGTTTTATGTTTTAATTAACTTAAAATAAAATGATAAACTTTATAAGTAACTACAAATAATTTACATACAACTAAATATTTACTTTAACCCAGCAGTGCAGTTTTTCACAACCAATGATAAGAACAACTGTGACTCATTAAAATAGTTATTTAAGGTTTTGATCAGGTCCAGGGGCGTCGTTAGGGCTAATATTTCGGCGCTCGAGCCCCGAACGATTTTCCTCTAGCCCCGAATGTTTTTGTATCGCCCTATGATTTCTGAGAAATTCACTGAGTTTGTCAAAGTTTGAATGAATGAATCAAAAGCCGGTCATTACACTTCAATCAAATCGCGATGTGGACTATCTGTAAATATTGGGCCGCAAAATACCATTTAAATATGAATCCTGCATGTTCTGCGTGTCTCTTTATGAACGAATGGTGCAGACACAGGCTCGGTTTCCTTTACTACACACAAGCGCGCGTGACGCTCGCGGTGATTTCAGAATTTCAGCGTCTGCCATAGAAAATGCATGAACAACATCTCCAGAAGTGCTCTGAGAGTACTTTGTGACCACTTTACCGTTTCATTTGAGTAAACCAGGGTCATATACTCGTATATAACCCGTCAAAATACAAGTTCAGTTTAGTTTGTAGACATTGTACCAGAAATACATCACTATCATTCAGTAGAATATACCTACAGTACTACTACTACTATACTGTTGAAAAATGAATAAAACTTTATTTCTTGCATCTTTTAAATTTTAATGGTACATCCATTTGCCAAAAATAAAAGTACATTTTCACTAATTAAAAGATAAATTAATATTTTCATTTGAAATAATATTCGAATATTATCTCGAATTAATATTTTTTTCAATATGAAATAATTAATTCTTTATTTCATAACCAGAAAAAAATTAAATGCACAATGCAGAATTTCATAAGGCTGTTGTAGAAATAAATGAAAGTTGTTTTATGCATTTAAATAAACATGCTAAAACAAATTTGGTAACAATAAGGTGTATTTTAAACATAAACATAAGGTGAGAAAAAACAAAACATTTCATAGGGCCCTAAACATAACTTAATTATTGATAACTTGACTTTAAATTGTATAAGTTTCATTCTTTTTTAATTACACATCTTTTTTGATTAATAAAATTAAATTTAACCATTAAAAAGGAGTCCAAAAAAATAAAATGGAATTTGGTAAATAAATAAATAAATAAAAATACTTTGATATGTTTGCTATGTGCAGTGATTACGATTTACTATTTTTTCATTGTGTAATGTTGTTTTGTGCTAAGGTGAAGTATCTGTGAACTAAGATCGAAAGGACAATATGACTTTGTTCACACGATGAGTTCATGATCCGATGTTTTCATAGTATCAGAAGAGGGATGAGTCAGGCCATAAACCTTTTTAATTTGTTCAATTTGCACACTGAACATGGGTTAACTTGGAGCTCTTATTTTTGAACTCTCAAAGTACACCAGATTAGTGACTTTAACTTTAAAATATATCAGATTTTCTCCTGGGGGCTTGGGGTATAGAAGGATCCAGGTTCACCCACCTGTGTCTAACAAAACGTTAGAGTATGATACGTACGTAGCCCCTGATGTTTTGCCACCAGCCCCAGATGTTTTCAAATCCTAGAAACGCTCCTGGATCAGGTGTTCGTGTCTAAGGCAATCCTGATCAAACAGCTATATCATAAATAAACAATCATAAATTAATTAGTCTACTAAAAAGGCAATCTGACTGACATGTAAAATAACCAAGAACAGTTAGTGAACCTATCTCAGTTTGTGCACTTTGTCACCAGCCATTCACACCAGATCTGTTCGGCTGACTGTGATATAAGCGTCTGTACTTTTATATTTACCCACATATGCTGCAGATATTCCCTTTTTAGTGAGCTACCTCACTTTGAGTTGGGAATTCTTGGATGTATTCGCAACCAAGACTGGAAAATTATAACTCTCGAAGACCCGGAAGACCTGGTATAAGACCCGGTCTGACCCACATCCGCTCATTCAGACGCAACCTAATTATCATGGACACCGCTCTGTGGTTTCTTGTTTTGCTCACGTGCTTTTCTTTAATCGAGACACTCGAAGGTAAGATGGTATATTTGCCATTTTAATTCCATATTGATGTTAACGAAAATGCATTGTATAACTTTGATGATGTGCACCGATAAAACCGAAAGACAACCTGTCGTTTCAACGTACCGCTAGAGAGTACAGTTAAATAAAAACTTCAGGACAGTTTTAATGCTGGGATTACGACAGACTCGATTAATTTGAGGAATTTCTCGCAGCAGGTGAAACGTGTGTTGGAATTCGGAGAAAAGATTCCTCCTATGACTTCCACCTGCCCGACGCTGTGGTCGAGAACGTGCAAGACGTCAGTTGTGATGCAGAGTGGACTATTGATGTAAATATCAAAACCGGTTCTCCTCTGACAGGCAATTCAGCGTTTTATTTTCAATGTAACCATAAATCTATTGAATAATTAATAGAGAAATTAAATGACACCACTTAAGGTACCCTGGAAAGGCACTTCGTTGCTCCCAAAACGTTAAACAAAACTTTTTTTCTAAATTCCTGTTTTTGGAATATGAGAATGCATAGTATTTGGGGTAAATTCCCCCATAATAAGGCTAAAAGTCCATGAAAAGACTCCCTGTGTTCAAAATGGCATAAGGTTTCATGTTATTATACAGTACATCGAAAATGTGCCTTATTATATAACTGCTATCCAGATTTTATTTATATTATGTCACTATAACACCCCCTAGTGGACGCTAATTTCTGCACTTTTTCTGAGACTATCACTGATTGTTAAAACAAAAAAAAATAGATTTGCCATGTCTTGTATTAGAGGCTTTAGTAATATTCAACTTGTAAAAGTTTCACCATGTTTACTATATGTCTCACAATTCTCCACTAGCGATTCACAGCAGTCCTGGATGGAAAGTCAGCACGCTATTCTCATCCCTTTAAAAATGTAACCCCTCATGGAATCAGTGTGTCTTACTGCCCATTTTTAGTCAAATTCCACGTCTCTTGTCCTGTGAGTTCACTAACCATCATTCATCATCTTACAATAGTTTTACTGCTCTTTATTTAAGGTTGTATCTATTGTACAAATTGAATGCTTTTTGATTCTCTTGTAGAAATACACAAAGGAACTCCTGTGTTCTTGTGAGTACTTTTTCACTTTGTATTGCTTCGCTTGTCATTCTCCGCATTAACAAAGGTTTACAGAAATATTATTACAAAAAGATAGAAACTGGCATCCAATTCTGTCTCTCATTTTAGGCATCAATTCGACCAGCATCGATACAGTTTTTAGCACAACTCTGCCATCTGGAGGAGGTAAACATTTAAATCTTACTACATCTTGTTACTTTTGCACTGGAATAAAATAACCTAAAATGTTTAGTCCAGCACTGGAGCAGAACACATAACCAAATTTCCTTAGAGTGTACAGAAATTATGTCTTAAGAAAATAGTTGTAGGGATATAGTATTACATGGAGATTTTGTAAATGCATGTTCTGATGTTTTGTAATATAACTGGATTTACAGATGCCATCAAGACTGATTCATCAGTGAGACAACACTGTAAGTATAGTCTGTAAAACAGTGATGAATGACCAAATACCCAGCATTTGCAAAAAGTGATCAGACAATAACATTTTACTACTTTACTAGTGTCTGACTGGTTAAAATACAGTATGATAGATGGCAGTGTAGGGACAAACCTTTATAGACATTGCAAATCAGTATGAACATCATTTTAGCATTAAAGTATACCTTCATAACAAGCTTAATGCAAATCACAATCACAATGTTTCTTACCGGACTTCACTGTCTTTGTTATGGTTGCAGTTCAGAAATTCCACACAAACCAGAAGAGTAACAGCAGTAATAATTATCCTCATTTTTTTTGTTGGTCGAGGGTATGGAAGTACAGACTGCAAAAACTGCAAAACATTTTCTCTCTATAGATTTTCTAAATGTTGTTAAAATCACCACCCTGAAATTCCTGTTTTGCAAGCCACTCGTAAAAAACAAATTCAACGGCTGAATTCAGTGTCGTAACTCTGTTGTGCAATCTCAAAGAGCAAACTGCCATAAGTACACAAACCAAAGTAACAAGATACACAACTAAAAACAACTGCAAACTCAGAGAATTCTCTTTGCAAGCTTTTACACAAACATATAAACAGGAACATTTCTGAATGAGGAAGCAAAATAGAGGAAGGGAAGCATTATAACAGAGTTTACTATACCATGTGAAAATGTATGAAAAGGAAGAACACAGTATGAGAACACATTATCAGCACTATTATTTTGACATGTGACTATTAGAACATTTGTACCTTGTATATCAGTGTATGTATTTTTCATAAGTGTCATGACACTTGTGTATTTTTTGTTGTACACATTGACATTTTGGTGAAATGTTCTTTTCTACAGATTGTGCCATTGCTGTTGCTGGCACTTTTGCCCTAGCCCTTATCATTTTGGCTTTCCATATCTGCAGAACAAACAGGTATTTAAGACATATTGTTCTATATGCCATTTATGTTTTTTGTGCCATATGCACAAAAACTAAAACACTATTTTCAATTTTCTAGCACTGCCAAAAATGCTCCACATGAACAAAAGCAGCCTGGTTTAGTAGAATAATCCTGATGAGGCAACTGTAATTGCCCTTGAAACAATACCCTATGGCGTGGAGTCATAAGAACACATGATTGTATACTGTAAGACATATTATTGTTATATATAATATATATATATATATATATATAATTATTATTATTATTATTATTATTATTATTATTATTATTATTTTAAATTAAATTCTATATACAGTTGAGGTCAAAAGTTTACATCCCCCTTTCAGAATCTGCAAAGTGCTAATTATTTTACCAAAATAAGAGGGATCAAAGAAAATGCATGTTATTTTTTATTTAGTATTGACCTGAAGAAGATCTTACACATAAAATATGTTTACATATAGTCCATAAGAGATAATAATTGCTGAATTTATAAAAATGACCCAGTTCAAATGTTTACATCCCCTTGATTCTTAATACTGTGTCGTTACCTGAATGATCCACAGCTGTTTTTTTACGCTGACTGATGCTCCAGAAGGAAAAATTATGCATTAAGGGGGAGTAAAAACTTTCTGAATGTGAAGATCAGGGTCAATTTTACTTATTTTGTCTTCTGGGAAACATGTAAGTATCTTCTGTACCCTCTGAAGGGCAGCACTAAATGAAAAAATATGACTTTTAGGCAAAATAAGAAAAATGTACACATCTTCATTCTGTCTAAAAGTTTTCAGTCCCATCTCTTAATGCATGGGTTTTCCTTCTGGAGCATCAGTGAGTGTTTGAACGTTCTGTAATAGTTGCTTATGAGTCCCTCAGTTGTCCTCAGTGTGGAAAAATTGGATCTCAGAATTATAGTCATTGTTGGAAAGGCTTCAAATACACAAAAATGCTGGAAAACCAAAGAATTTGTAGGGCCTGAAGGATTTTTTTCTGAAGAACAGCAGGCAGTTTAACTGTTCAGAACAAACAAGGGACTCATGAACAAATGTCACTACATAAAATAAAAATAAATAAAATAAAATAAAAAACAGCTGTGGATCATTCAGGTAACAAAGTATTAAGAATCAAGTGTATGTAAACTTTAAACGGGGTATTTTTTATCAATTCAACTATTATTGTCTCTTGTGGACTATATGTAAACCTCTTTTATGTGAAATATCTTATTCAGGTCAGATGCTAAAAAAACAAAAACATGCATTTTGTATGATCCCTCTTATTTTTGATAAAATAATTAACACATTGCACATTCTTAAAGGAGGATGTAAACTTTTGACCTCAACTATATTATATTTATATTATATTATATTATATATTTTTATATAATATTTAATTATATTATATAGTCCAAAACTGTGATTTTTCACTGTTTGTATCACTCTGCTTGCCTTTATTTGCAAGTTGCATTACTGGGGAGAATTTTTTATTGATTCTTGGCTAATAGGTGATGAGAAGTGAGGGTTTTTATTTTGAATGTCTTTTTTGTATAAGCAAGGTACTGAATCCTTCATTCATTTACTTGAGTTACTTAATATTACTCAAGTTAATCAATATTGTATAAAACCAATTTAACAATATGCTTTTGGATGCCACAGAACTCACAACAGTGTATGTGGAAGTGGAACAACATCAAATTTGTCTCATTGCTCAATAACTTCTGCAATGTTGCTTCACTTCCACTACAGATTCTCTCTGGTTAGAGAAACACAGATGCACTAAGTGACACAAACAGTGAAATATCAAAGAGTTTTACAGAATATAATCACTGTTGTACTGTTATATTATATTATATTATATTATATGTGACCCTGGACCACAAAACCAGTCATAGGAGTTTTTTTTATTTTTTTTGTTTATTATTATTATTATTATTTTTTTTTTTTGAGATTTATACATCATCTGAAAGCTGAATAAATACTTAATATCCTAATGATTTGTGGCATAAAAGAAAGAACGATAATTTTGACCCATACAGTGTATTTTTGGCTATTGCTACAAATATACCCATGCTACTTAAGACATATTATATTATATCAGGGTCATATTATATTATATTATATTATATTATTAAGGCTAATAAAATGTTTATATCTTTGTATTTTCTCCCTGAATATATACAATAGTTGCCTGTCTCTGTTGTGTTTTATAACTTACCATAAGAGGGCTCTGTCTACAAGGTTACATAGTGTTGCATGTGTTTATCTGTTAGCCTTCTTAAGTACTTTTGTTCATGACTGTAAATCTTGTTTGCTTGTAGCTCTGTACACTCTTATAGGGCTTTTTTTTTTTAAATTATTTATTTCAGGTTTTTCCATCCTTACCTTTTATTTAATCTTTGTGTTTTGGGAAATTCTGAAACTGCCATTAAACTTTGCGAATGACTATTAACTTACTCGTCTTTGAATCTGTCGAGTCATAATCAAGTCAAAACTGTAATGCATTAACGCTTGGATTTGTGAACATGTGTTTGAACAAGGAGTGCTTCGAAGACTCAAGAACATTTCTTTGAACTGACTTTCTCTGAACGCGAGTCAACAAGTGCAAAATTATTTTTTAAATGGTTAATTTCGCCGTTAGGTTGATTGTACGGTTAGCTATAACCAAGCTATAACCTACGTGAAGTGAAGAAAGATTTAGAAAAGGTTACTAAAAACTAGCTAAGAAATATAGCGTTGAAAACAAATAAAATCTCACTTACCGGTGTTCAACAGCCTCACATGCCATCTGTCTCAGACATTAGCTGATAGATCTAATGACACAGCTAACTAATTCGGGGAGTTAACCAAGTCACCACTTTGTGTTATTGTTGTTGGCTTATTTATTGCCATGACGCGTTGCTAAATGGAGTAAATTATATCATCATTTCATCATAAATGATATCATCCAACGGAGCTCACAGAGAATTGAGTCCACAGAGCCCACGAACGGTATTTATTTATGTGCATACAACTGTACTGTTGGCAAAAATGAGCAGAATTTCTAATAATATGAAAACTGTAGATTACAATAAAAAATATGTATTTTTTATGTATTTTAAACTGCTAAGAGTCGGTGGATCGCTCTGAAAAAAGCATACGGAAGTGTATGTTGCTTAGCGACAGAATGTTTAAGGCACGTCAACATCAGGCGCTTGAAGCTGCATCACTTCAAGGTATTTCTTCTGCTGGGAGTTATTAACGAATCCTCAGATTTTATTGTCGCTGGATGAAGTTCTACTAATTAACCTCGTAGCTTTAAAGAACAGTATAGACATTTATTAAATAAATTGCATTCGTTTTTGAAAGCAAAACCCAAATTGCATATGGTTTCATATCTAGGTCAAGACCCAGGTAGCTAATGAAAAATATTTAAGGTCTCATCCAGAGGTGGAAATGTTACTAAGTGACTTCTTAAGGTCAGTCTTTGTGTTTTATGTCCCATCAAGATCACACAACCATTTTTTATTCGTCCATACTCACTCACTCTTTTTAACAGGGGTGTGTTTCTGAAAAGGCCTACAGATATTCGTGAATTTGCAGCAGGTAAATTTGTATTGGACACATTTGCACACTTTTTTGCAAGTCGCTTGGTAGAATCTTCTGATAACATGCTTTACATTTGGCATGTAAATATTCTACTTTTCAGATTGAATATGTTCTTCAAATGTTACGAGAACAGTTTGTCTTGAGCTCAGTCTTTTTATTTGATTTTATAAAAATAATGTATATTTGCATGTGTGAAATTATGCTCTTAAATTAAAACCATATGTTTTTTCCAGATCATTTCAGTGACCCAGGACTGCCAAAGAAAATCCATGCGCAAATGAATATCCATAATACGTAAAAAAAAATACAATGTGTGACTGTCATGATCCCTCCACATACCTGTTTTAAAAGCATCTTTGTTGTTCCTATTTATTATCAGTAACAATTAGTGTGTGTGAGTACCATGGGAGAGGACAGTCCAAGTCCAATGAACGAGTCCACAAAGACAAAAGTCGAATCAAGCTGCATTGAACAGGTTATTCTGTTCTTTAAAGTGCCCCTATTATGGATTAAAAAGGTTCATATTTTGGTTTTGGGAGTCCCCAACAACAAGCTGACATGCATGCAAGGCCATAAAACATTTTTGTTGTCTTATAATAAGCATTTATGTTTACCTTATTTGCTCAACGACTCCCAAACGGTTCGTTAAAACGAATTATTTGTGCAAACCACGCCTTTTCTGACATCAATCTGCGGTGATTGGTCCGATGATCCAGTCTTTTGTGATTGGTGTAACGTTACTGCGTGCAGCGAATTTCAAACACAGACCGCCCATCACCGTTACTCAAGCCCACAACTGGTAAACAACAACACCCGAACAGCCATAATATATGCGTCAACCCAACGCAGAAACGTATTGATAAAGCACTGCAGCTTGTACACCAACGTATTGTTCTATTCTTCAACTTCAAGTAATAACAATGACAAACATTCACTATTCATCAACACATTTCTAGACAATATCGAGTGAACAGATAAAGCTGTCAGCTGGTTAGTCAGAGACCTACGAGCTGCGCGGAGCGAACACACACACACAACTAAATACGTATTTTGCATGATACAGAGTAACGTTACATGAGAGCAACAAGTTTTAAAGGATTACTCCACTTTCAGAATAAAAATGTTCTGATAATTTACTCACCCCCATGTCGTGCACGACATAATGTTACACCACATAACACACAACTACGTATTTTGAACGACCACAGGAAAATACAACCATCAATTATTAATCACACTTACAGGTAGAGGTTCAAAGGAGCAAGCGGGTGTTGTGCCGAAATCGGTGACTTTAGAAAAGTGTGACTAGGTGTCGCTGTTCAGCAAATGTTCGCGCGGGAGCGCGCACGCTTTAGATGAGAGGCTGAAGCCGAATGATCGAGAAGGGTGTTCCTGCACAGCCGGAGGCTGCAGTTTCAGGACCGATTTTCTAGGACTCTGTAGTTTTTTTTGTATTATTTTATTTTATGTATTTATTGTATATATGTATGTATTAGCGTCTTATACTATTTAATAGCGCTTGCTATTCAATTCTATATATTATTATTTTTTAAAGAAATATGTAGTTGTTTAATTGTATACACTTAATTATTGTCCTAACCCTTGACATACCCATTGGTAACCCGTTTGAAATATTTAACCTAATTTATTTCAATATATTCTATATATATTCTGGTGTTAAATTCCATTTTCTCGTAAAGAAAGACTTGTATTTTTGCGAGACTTCAGTTCATCAGCACAGCGATTCACGTCTGATGTGTGACACACATAAAGTGCAATAAACGGTAAAACAACTGCGCTACAAATTACTGTTTATTAGTACATTAATAAATGTAATTTTATTTGAATACAAATGTTAATTTATAACATTCGGCAGAACAATGATCTGTTTCGCACAGCCAAATAGGCTAAATGGAGACCGCTGACACGCCTCAAACATTAAAAAAGATGGAAAGATTAAAAATGAATGTTTTTTGTTTTATGCTTAAATCAGATCTCCTCTAGATGGCGCTGTCACACAAAAAATAGGGTTAATCCTGGAACTGCGGTCCTGAAAGTGCAGCCTCCGGTTGTGCAGGAACATACTATTGGGGAATGGTCTGCGTCAGAGTAAACGAGCGGTGCTGTAAAAGATATTTAATGTCTTAAGACTAAAGAAAACTGGACAATCTAGATACTGTCACCAGCATCTAAATGTTTATATAGGAAAGAAATGAAAACATTAATGCTGCTGCTGTTGTCTGCTACTACTATAAGAATATTTTCAGATTGAGATGTTTTAACGTATTCCGATTATCTGATAAACGTATATCTTATCTTTATTCGTATTACTAGTTTTTTGTAATTACCCTACAATGTTGGAGATCTACAGTTTGTTTCTTACAAATGCTTATGGTTGCAGTTGGCCAGGATCACTGAATCTGACAAGTAAAACTTCATATAGTTCACTATTTCATAACAGCTGACTAAAAATGTTTATTAAAGAGACTCATGTGATGTGTGACTTCCTCTTCTTTCTATCTTACATAAATAAAGCATGATCAGATATGATCAGATATTGGTATATTTATGGATACAGTAGGGTCTGACAGATTACATTTAAAGCTACTAAAATGTTACCCCTCTTTATTTAATACATGTGACTATAATGCTTAATAAAGTGACTTGTGTGATGTGGCATCTCCTCCTATTTATCTAATTTAAGCAAAAGTTGTTCTTTTGGCTTAATCATTTACAAAAAGAAAGAACTATTAAGCTTGTTTTCATATGAGCTTTTTGTTATTCATATCAGAATCTGCACTTCATAAAAATATTTAAAAATATGGTAATATGTGAAGGTATTATGTGGCATCAAGAGAAAAAGCAGAATTGAAATTAAAACATTTATATGCCTTTGTTGTGGCCTACAGGATTTCCCCCCTGATTTTCTTGTACAAATTCAATGTGAAGAAATTCCTTAGCATGCATTTATCTTGTTACTGTATATATATATATATATATATATGTGTGTGTGTGTGTGTGTGTGTGTGTGTGTATGTATGTATTATTTGAGGAATACTCTAGAAGGTAGAAAACAAAACAAAAAAACCCTCATGAGTCAATCTCAGTAAAATATTGTTTTAATGGTTACAAATTCTTAGTAATATGCAAATCTAAATGTAAAATAAAAATAGTATGATAAAGAAGTCATGAAAACATGTTTTTACTTTACTGTAACTCATCAAAATAAGTTAAGCAATTCTTAACTTTTTAAAATAGGTTAAGCTCATGTTTTTAAATCAGTTTAATGAAATTTAAGTTGAAAATTACCTATACAGCTAAGCTGACTGTACGTACAGTGGAGAAATGTCAACAGGGGTGCAATAACAAACCTTCTGAATGAGAACCTAAAAGCATTACAAAAATTTGTGAGTTTTATTATTTTTTTTTCTTTCTGGTAATGATATCTGTACTGTCTAATAATTGGTGACTGTTACTCAAAAGACATCAAGAATAAACCAATTGAAAAAGGAGCAATCTTTACATCACTTGAGGTGGACAGGAATGAGTTTGAAGAACATAGACTAAAAGACTTACAGTAAAAATGGGTAATATTGTGGTATAAATATAATTTTGACCTGCCAGACCATACTGTGTCAATATGTCAGCTGATCAATATGCTTTATAAAATAAAAAGAAGAGGAGCTCAATATCACACTTTGCTAAACATTTATAGTCAGTGAGAGAGTGGTTCCCTATCTGTCGTACACTCCGAGTTGTGTCGAGTAGTGTACGACACTAGGGGTCGCTCTTGAGAGCCCAAACACCTCTGACAGTTTTGAGAAAGGCCAATGAAAATTGGGTGTGCAGATTTGCATAGCTGACCACGCCCCGGACGTCCGGGTATAAATAGGGCAGCGTGTGCATCTGCTCACTCGTTCTGTTTTTCGGAGCCGAATGCAGCGTCTCTGCGTGAGAAGCGGCAACATTCACCTCTCTCGTCGTTGGATCTACGGCACAGACAGCGGTCTCTCCCTCTCTGACACTGCTCGTGTTGTGAGAGTCCCCTGGGTGCGTCGACGGCGATCTTCAAGAGAAGATTCTCTTCTGCAGAGAGCAAATTTTCTCTAAAAGAGCTCCACAGACGGATTGTGTGTTTCACGATGCCTTTCCGTCTGTGTCCTACTGGGTGCGGATTCTACCTTTCCCCGAACGATCGGCACGAACGCTGTGTTCAATGCTTGGGGCGTGAGCATGCTGACGCAGCGTTCGCTGAGGGAGGTTGTCAGCACTGCGAAGACATGCCCTTGGGCACACTCCGCTCGAGAGCCGCGTTCTTTTCGAAGAAGCCGCGGCGCTCCTCATCTGCTTCCCGCTCCGGTCCTTCTACTTCCGGGTACGAGGCCGTTGCGATGTGCGTCGAGGAAGAGCGGCAGGTGTTGAGCGAAGTTTTGCCAGTTGCGTCCTCGCAAACCGCTCACCCTGTGTGTCTACCGATTGAGTCTCCGGACGATTTTGAAAGCTCGTCTCAGTATGGGCTGGATCTTTTGTTCGGGGCTCCTGCTGAGGAAAAGGCAGCGTCCGTAGCATCGGAGGGAGAGCCGTCAGAGGCTGACGTCACAACCGAGTTCGCCGCTCCGGCGGTTGAATCTCAGTCTGTGGCAGACGCCGAAATGGCCGCCGCACTACAACGGGCAGCCAAGGAGATCGGGGTTGCGTGGGTTCCCCCGCCCAGCCCTGAGCCTTCAAGGCTGGATGACTGGTTCCTGGGCAGGGGGCGTGACTCGAAGCCACGCTCCTCCCCGGTCCCGTTTTTCCCGGAAGTGCACGAGGAGTTGACGAAATCGTGGAAAGCCCCTCTGTCGGCTCGTTCACGGTACGCTAACTCCCCGTCCCTCACCACCCTCGATGGCGGTCCAGCGAGGGGGTATTCGGAGGTTCCCCAGGTGGAGAGAGCGGTTGCGATGCACTTGTGCCCGCAAAACGCCGCCTCCTGGAGGGGCCGCCCGAGACTCCCGTCCAGGGCCTGTAAGTTTTCGTCTGCGCTTGTAGCGAAGGCTTACGCGGCCTCTGGGCAAGCTGCGTCCGCCCTCCACGCTATGGCGATTTTGCAGGTCTATCAGGCTAAGGTTCTTAAAGACCTGCACGAGGGTGCTCCCGACCCAGAGCTGTTACACGAGCTGCGCTCAGCGACCGACTATGCCTTACGGGCTACGAAGGTTACTGCGCAAGCTCTGGGGCGGGCGATGTCCACTATGGTGGTCCAGGAGCGCCACCTGTGGTTAAACCTGGCCGAGATGCGAGACGCCGAGAAGGTTCGCTTTCTCGACGCTCCCATTTCCCAGGCTGGCCTCTTCGGCGAAACCGTGGAGGAGTTTGCCCAGCAGTTCTCCACCGTGAAACAGCAGACGGAGGCCATCAAGCACATCCTGCCTCGGCGTGCAGCGAGTTCCGGCCCAGCTCAGCCGACGCAGCAGCCTCCGCCTGCTCCCCGCCGTGGAAGGCCCCCTACGAGGGTGGCTCAGACCCCGCAGCCTGCCGGGTCTGCAGCCAGACCCGCCCAACGGTCCAGCACTCGTAGGAAGGTGGCACCGCCAGCTCGTCCTCAGGCCACTAAGAACCCCCGGCAGGTTTCGAAGCGTTCCTGAGACGGGCAGCCCAGGGAGGAGGGATCGTTTGGCCTGTCCGGATCCACACTCGACGAGGGGACGAGCGCTGGATTCGGCTTCCACCCGGCTGTCTGCCACCCGGCAGACGGCCACCACTTGGTCAACAAAAGAGCAATTTTCTCCTTCTCTGGGCATATTACACAGCACCCCCGACCCTCCGCTCGATGGTCGGATGCTGTCTCCTCCGTTCAGGGCATGCGGTCACACACCTTCTGTGCTCCCTCATGCTCTAGAACAACGGGCTTGGTCAGACGATCTCCCCTGTCGGGTGGATCCTCTGCTAAGCTCGCACGGCTCGGTCTCCCTGGGCAAAGCAGCCAGTGGCCTTCGGGGCTTCTTACCTCCGACCACACGCTGTTTTCCCAGCGAAGGTTCCCCCACCCTTGGTACGTCGAATGTAACTCCTCTGCGGCCCCTAGCGGAGAACTTTCTGGATTGGCTGAATCTCCCCAATCCTTCCCGCTGGCTGCTCAAGACCATTCGGCTCGGCTATGCTATCCAGTTTGCACGTCGTCCGCCCAAGTTCTGCGGTGTTCTCACTACCTCGGTCCAGGGCTCCAACACCGCGGTTCTTCGGGCGGAGATCGCAGTCCTTCTGGCGAAGGGTGCGATAGAAACTGTCCCCTCAGCCGAAATGAAGAAAGGGTTTTACAGCCCCTACTTCATTGTACCCAAGAGGGGTGGTGGGCTCAGACCTATCCTGGATTTGAGGGTTTTGAATCGGGCCCTACTCAAGCTCCCGTTCAAAATGCTGACCCTCATGTCACGGAGGCAAGACGAGAAGTGAACGATCGAGGATAGGTCCCTGTGTAGCGTGACGGAGAACTCAAACGCGGATACACACGAGTGAGCAGGTTAGCCACGCAGTTTCTCTAAGAACGCTCCAGCAACGGAGTAAAGATTTCCACCAGGAAACCCGCGTTCTCATTCACACACAGAAGGATATATAAACGTTCCGCCAAGCGGTACTCACGTGAGTTGAGATGAATAGAGACGACCTACAAAGATGTCCAACCATGAACTCAATGTCCGGTGCCAACTGAACCTTACTTCCTGTTTATATACCCGCGGAGATTACTTCCGGGACCTCGTGACCCCACGTGATTCGGTGCGTGTGACAGTACCCCCCCCTCCAGGGCCGGCACCAGACGGACCCGGAGCGGAGGATACCCGACGACGGTAGTCCTGAATGAGAGTTGGATCCAGAATGAACCGTCCGGGAACCCATGACCGCTCCTCCGGGCCGTAGCCTTCCCAGTCTACGAGATACTGGGTGCCCCGGCCACGGGGTCGCGAGTCAAGGATCCTCCGAACGGTGTAAGCAGGACCACCGTCCACAATCCGGGGTGGGGGGGGAGCGGGAGCCTGGGGAGACAGAGGAGAGAAGAGAACAGGTTTAAGTTGGGACTGATGAAATACGGGATGGACCCGGAGGGAGGCAGGCAGCTGGAGCCGAAAGGTGACAGGGTTCAGACGATGGGTGATCTTGAAGGGACCGATGTACCGGGGGGTGAGTTTTCTTGAGTCAGTCTTGAGGTTGATGTTCCTGGTGGATAGATAAACCCTGTCACCCACATGGAACAATCGCCCCGGAGGGTGTCGGCGGCGGTGCTGCACGACGTAACGTCGGTTGGCCTTTTGAATGGCAGCACGGGCATGGTTCCAAAGCCGCCGACACCGGCGGACCAACTGTTGGGCAGACGGAACTTCAACCTCCGGCTCCTGATGTTCGAATATGGGAGGTTGAAATCCGTAACATACCTCGAATGGGCTAAGGCCGGTGGCGGTGGAGGTGTGAAGGTTGTTTGAGAGTTCAGCCCAGACGAGGTAGTTGGCCCAGGAGCGCTGATGTTCACTAGCGAAGCATCGGAGGAAGCGCTCCAGTTGTTGGTTGGCCCGCTCCGTCTGGCCGTTAGTTTGCGGATGGAACCCTGATGATAAGCTGGAGGTGGTACCGACCAGACGGCAGAAGGCCTGCCAGAACTTGGCCGTGAACTGGGGCCCTCTGTCCGAGACGATGTCCTGGGGGAACCCATGCAGGCGGACTACGTGTTCTAGAATTAACTCCGCGGTGGTTTTGGCAGAGGGGAGCCCGGAGAGAGCCACCAGGTGCACAGCCTTGGAGAACCGATCCACGATGGTGAGGATGGTGTTCTTTCCTTGGGAATCGGGAAGTCCAGAGACGAAGTCGACGGAGATGTGGGTCCAGGGGCGTTTGGGGATGGGGAGGGGCTGCAACTCCCCGGTGGAGGGCGCGTTGGGGTTCTTAGAGCGGGCACAGATGTTGCAGGCCAGGACGTATTCTTGTACGTCCTTCCGCAGCGTCCTCCACCAGAATGCTCGACTGAGAAAGTTAATGGTTCTCTGGACTCCCTGATGTCCAGCCAGCGTGGAATCGTGTCCCCACTGGAGCACCTCCTGGCGCAGGTGGTTGGGGACGAAGAGGCGTCCAGCGGGGGTCTCAGGTGGAGGAGGATCTTGGCCGTGACTCTGGCGAACTCTCTCTTCTAACCCCCACCGGATAGGAGCCAAGATGATCTGAGGTGGCAGGACAGGCGCGGGATCGGAGGTGGAGGTGTCTTTCTGGTGTTGACGGGAGAGTGCATCGGCTTTGGTATTTTTGGATCCGGGACGATAAGACAGGTGGAAGTCGAAGTGCTCAAAGAATAGTGCCCACCGCGCCTGCCTGGGGTTGAGTTGTTTGGTCTGCTTGATGACAGTGAGGTTCTGGTGATCGGTCCAGACGGTGAATGGTTCACTGCCGCCCTGGAGCCAGTGACGCCATTCCTCCAGAGCCCACTTGATGGCCAACAGCTCACGGTCCCCTACCCCGTAACGCTGCTGAGTGGAATTAAATTTCCTGGAGAAGAAGCTACATGGGTGTAACTTTTCGTCTGGACCGCGTTGCGAGAGGACGGCTCCTACGCCCACATCGGAAGCGTCCACCTCAACAACGAAGACCTTGGTGGGATCTGGATGCGTGAGGATGGGAGCGGTGGTGAACTGGTGACAGAGTGTCCTGAATGCTTGAGTAGCTTCCGGGGTGAGGTGAAATTCTCCGCGGGATGGTTTGGTGAGAGCAGTAAGAGGTGCTGCAATTGAGCTGAAGCCCCGGATGAATCGCCGATAGAAATTGGCGAACCCCAGAAAACGTTGTAGCTGTTTGAGCGACGCGGGTAGGGGCCACGAACGCACAGCCTCCAGTTTCTGGGGATCCATGGCCACACCCTGAGCAGAGATGATGAAGCCCAGGAACGTGGTGGAGTGCTGGTGGAAAGCACATTTCTCCAACTTACAGTACAATTGATGGGCCAGCAACCTCTGGAGGACTGCTCGGACATGCTGGGTATGCTCTTCTAAGGTCTTGGAATAGATGAGGATGTCATCCAGGTAGGCATAGCACCATCTACCCAGCATGTCCCGGAGAACGTCGTTGATGAAGTGCTGGAAGGCAGCTGGACTGTTACAGAGGCCGAAGGGCATGACGAGGGTCTCGTAGTGGCCGGTGGGGGTTATGAAGGCCGTCTTCCACTCGTCGCCCTCCCTGATGCGTACCAGATTGTAAGCGCTCCGTAGATCCAACTTCGTAAAGAAGTGGGCACCAGAGAGGGCGTCCAGGGCGGTGTTGGTAAGCGGGAGTGGGTGACGGTTCTTCACGGTGATTTGGTTGAGCCCTCGGTAGTCGACGCACGGTCGGAGACCCCCGTCCTTCTTCTTTACGAAGAAAAACCCCGCGGCCGCCGGGGAGCTAGAGGGTCGGATGGTACCTGCGCGAAGACCCTCTGCTACGTACTCCTCCATAGCGAGCTGTTCCTTGGCCGACAAGGAGTACAGGTGACCGCGGGGCGGTACCGCGCCCGGCACGAGATCGATGGCGAGGTCGTAGGGGCGATGAGGAGGCAGCCGGGCCGCGCTACGCCTACTAAAGACCTCGACCAGGTCGCGATACTGGACAGGGATAGCGTCGTGGTCGACGTCGAGGGCCCCGGGCTCCCCTGAACACGTCCCAACCCTGGCCCGGAGACAGAGCTCCTGACAGGTCGCACCCCAGTGAATGATCCGGCGTGAGGTCCAGGAGATGAGAGGGTCGTGAGTGACGAGCCAGGGGTGACCGAGGATGATGGCTGGCGAGGGAATCTTCGTGACGTAGAATTGGATGACTTCAGAATGGTTCTCGATGATGAGGGTGAGTTCTTGGGTGCGGTGAGTGATAGGGCTTAGGGTTAAGGGGCGACCGTCAATGGCAGTAACTTTCAAGGGTTGGGATAACACCTCGACTACAATCCCCATTTGGGCAGCATAAGCTTGATCGATGAAGTTTCCAGCCGCACCCGAATCAACGAATGCGGAGGTCTCGATCCGTTTGTGGCCCATGAGGATTGATACCGACAGCAGCAGCCGGGAAGAAACGGGCTCGGGGTAGGTTTTCGCCGTATTGGAACCAGATGAGGACCTCCCCCTCCTCACCTGGTCTGCCCGTTTCCCGGACGAAGAGGGCAGATAGCTCGATGGTGGTCCGGGGAGGCGCAATAGGCACACAGGCCCTCGCGGTAGCGTCTGGCCCTCTCTGCTGCTGACAGGGAGGTGCGCCCTATTTGCATGGGTTCCCCGGCTCCGTTTAAGTGGGCCTCTGAGGCGATCGGTGGAGGTGATGGAGACGCAGCGACAGCATGGGAGGTGGATGGTTCTGGAGTCCTGTGGTAACCAGTGGATCCTGTAAAAGAGCGAAAGACAGTTTTAGTATTATGATTCATCCGCTGATCCACCCGGAGGGCCAGCTGTATCATGCCCTCCAGGGTGTCAGGGAGCTCCCGCACAGCCAATTCGTCTCGAAGACGGGTGGACAGTCCTTCGTAGTAGGCTGTGCGGAGAGCTGAGTTGGACCAGGTGGTTTGAACGGAGAGTGTGCGGAATTCTGTAGTGTATTTGCTGACGCTGCGACTCCCTTGTTTGAGGTGATATAGCCGTGAATCAACCTCCACCTCGCTCTCAGGATGCTGAAAGACGGCTCTGAGTTCGGAGGTAAATGCAGGGTAGGAATGAGCAACGTCTCCGTCGGTCTTCAGAACCGCCGTTGCCCACTCAGCTGCCTGTCCAGTGAGGAGTGAAGTGAGCAAGGCGATCCGGCTTCGATCAGAGGGGTAACGGGAAGGCTGAAACTCAAAAATTAAATTAAGGTTGGTAAGAAAGACATCGCATTTACTTCCGGACCCATCCCATTTGTCCGGAAGCGATAATTTGGGATGACTGACGGGGGGGTTTTGGCGGACCGGTTCAGCGGGAGGAACCGTAGCAGCGGCCAGGTCGTCATGATCCGCCTGCAGGGCGGTGAGATCCGAACGGAGTCCCTCGCACTCCGCACGAAGACCAGCGGTCTCGGCGCGCAGCGCGGTCATCTCCGCCCGGAAATGCACCAGCTCCTGCCGCAGATTCATAATCTCCCCAGCCTGCTGCCGGATCACTTCAACCAACTGCCCCAAATCCGCCGGGACCATCTCGGGACCGGACATTCTGTCACGGAGGCAAGACGAGAAGTGAACGATCGAGGATAGGTCCCTGTGTAGCGTGACGGAGAACTCAAACGCGGATACACACGAGTGAGCAGGTTAGCCACGCAGTTTCTCTAAGAACGCTCCAGCAACGGAGTAAAGATTTCCACCAGGAAACCCGCGTTCTCATTCACACACAGAAGGATATATAAACGTTCCGCCAAGCGGTACTCACGTGAGTTGAGATGAATAGAGACGACCTACAAAGATGTCCAACCATGAACTCAATGTCCGGTGCCAACTGAACCTTACTTCCTGTTTATATACCCGCGGAGATTACTTCCGGGACCTCGTGACCCCACGTGATTCGGTGCGTGTGACACCTCAAGCACATTCTTACGTACGTCAGGTTCCAGGATTGGTTTGTGGCGATAGACCTGAAAGACGCGTACTTTCATGTCTCGATCCTTCCAAGACACAGGCCGTTTCTACGGTTTGCCTTCGAAGGACGGGCATATCAGTACAAGGTTCTCCCCTTCGGCCTCTCCCTGTCGCCCCGCGTCTTTACGACGGTAGCAGAGGCTGCCCTTTCCCCCCTCAGGGAAATGGGCATTCGCATTCTCAACTATCTCGACGACTGGCTGATCCTGGCTCACTCGTTGGATACGGTTTGCGTACACAGGGACATGGTTCTCAACCATTTGGCTCGCTTGGGGCTTCGGGTCAACTTGGAAAAGAGCAAACTCTCCCCGGCGCAGAGGATCTCTTTTCTCGGTGTAGAACTGGACTCGGTCGGCATGTCTGCACGTCTCTCCCCGGAGCGTGCACAGTCAGTTCTGAGATGCGTGGCAACGCTCAGGTGCGGCTCAGCGTTCCCCCTAAAACAGGTTCAGAGGCTCCTAGGGCACATGGCATCCTCAGCCGCGGTCACGCCGTTGGGTTTGATGCACATGAGACCGCTGCAGCATTGGCTCCGTACCCTAGTCCCCAGGAGGGCGTGGCACCACGGCACGTTCCGTGTGAACATCACACCATCGTGCCGCCAGACACTCAGCCCTTGGACGGACATCGTGTTCCTTCGGTCAGGAGTGCCCTTGAACAGGTGTCCAGACGCGTCGTTGTCACCACGGACGCTTCCAGGACAGGCTGGGGTGCCACCTGCAACGGGCAGGCAGCTTCCGGGGTCTGGGCAGGCCCCCGGCTGCATTGGCACATCAATTGTCTGGAGTTGTTGGCAGTGCTTCTAGCTCTGAGGAGGTTCGGGCCTATGATTCAGAACAAGCACGTGTTGGTCAGGTCGGACAACATGGCGACAGTAGCCTACATCAACCACCAGGGCGGTGTACGTTCCTTTCGCATGTCACAACTAGCCCGCCACCTCCTGCTCTGGAGCCAACACAGACTCAGGTCCTTACGGGCCACTCACATTCCGGGCGATGCCAATCGAGTGGCCGATTCTCTGTCACGACAGGTTTCGCTCGGAGGCAAGTGGAGGCTCCACCCTCAGTCGGTTCAACTGATTTGGGATCGATTCGGCCAGGCGCAAGTGGATCTCTTCGCCTCACCGGAATCCACCCACTGCCAGTTGTGGTACGGGCTGACCGAGGCTCCCCTCGGTATAGATGCACTGGCACACAGTTGGCCGAAGGACCGGCTCAAGTATGCGTTTCCCCAGGTGAGTCTGATCGCACAAACTTTGTGCAAAGTCAGGGAGGACAAGGAGCAGGTCCTCTTGGTAGCCCCCTTCTGGCCCAACAGAACCTGGTTCTCGGACCTGGTTCTCCTGGCGTCAGCTCCTCCCTGGCGCATTCCCCTGAGGAAGGACCTCCTTCCCAGGGGAAGGGCACAATTTGGCACCCGCGCCCCGATCTCTGGAACCTCCACCTGTGGCCCCTGGACGCGACCAGGAGGACTTCAGAGATCTCCCACCATCAGTGGTGAACACACTCATTCAGGCAAGAGCTCCCTCTACCAGGCGGCTGTAGGACTCTAAATGGCGCGTGTTTGTGAACTGGTGTTCTGCTCGGCTAAGGGACCCACGGAGTTGCGGCATCGAATCAGTGTTATCCTTCCTCCAGGAGGGCCTGGACAGGCCCCTATCTGCCTCGACACTTAAGGTTCATGTGGCCGCTATATCGGCTAATCATGACCTGGTGGGTGGCAGGTCGGTGGGAAAACACGATTTGGTAATCAGGTTTCTGAGAGGAGCCCGGAGACTGAACCCTCCTCGGCCACATCTTATCCCCTCTTGGGACCTTGCTGTGGTTCTCCTGGGCCTACAGCAGGGTCCCTTCGAGCCTCTTCAGTCAGTCAAACTCGATGCTCTCTCCCTAAAGACGGCTCTCCTGACTGCGCTCGCCTCGGTAAAGAGAGTGGGAGACCTCCAAGCCCTCTCCATCAACAGTTCGTGCCTGGAATTCGGACCAGCGGATTCTCACATCGTCCTGAGACCCCGGCCTGGATACGTGCCCAAAGTCCCCACCACTCCCTTCAGAGACCAGGTGGTGACTTTGCAAGCTATCTCTTCCCAGGAAGATGACCCCAACCTGACCTTGTTATGCCCAGTCCGTGCCCTGCGCATCTACTTGGAACGCACTCAGCCCTTCAGACGTTCTGAACAGCTCTTCGTCTGTTATGGGGGACAGCAGAAGGGGAAGGCTGTCTCAAAACAGAGGATCTCCCACTGGCTGGTGGACGCAATTCGGGTGGCCTACCAGGCCAGAGGCCTACCCTGCCCTCTGGAGGTAAGAGCCCACTCGACTAGGGGCGTCGCTGCCTCGGCAGCCCTGGCAAATGGGGCCTCATTAACAGACATCTGTAGAGCTGCAGGTTTGGCTACACCTAACACATTTGCCAGATTTTACAATTTACGCATGGAGCCAGTGTCAGCTAGAGTCTTGAATACCAGCTCTTGACTCAGTTCTCTGGTTGGTGTAGAGCTTGCTTTAAAGCGCTTCCCCTAACGGTGATTACGCTTCTGAGTTTCAGTAGGTTTCCTAGCGTGAACCCTGGACACCATCTCCATCATTGGCACCTCTGGACGTGGCAGAGTTTTGCGGAGGGACTCGCTACGAATTCGGTCACAAGGTATGGTCACCTTTGTTCTGATTGAATTGTGCCCCATATGTAGTGGCTCCTTATGTGGCCCCATGTGTGTATCCCCACCTATAACTCCTGTAGTGCGGTGTTTCCCCTGAGGACTGGTTTGTCTCTAGGGTCTGAGTCTGGTGGTCTCCCCCGGTGTGAGTCCCACCTCAGCCCCATGTTTAATGTTGTCACTTGTACCCCCCCTGTTGGGCAGGTTGTGAACTCCGTAGCGCCGTTTTTCCTTCGGGGAGGAGGCGCTTTCCCAACGCTCGCAAGACACTCGGCCGCTCTACTGAGGAAGGCCCGGCTGCAGAACCCTGGTACAGGTCAGTCTTGGACGTTGGATGGTCACGGAGGAGGTGAGCTGCACTTCGTTAACACGTTGCCTGTTACTTCTGCGCTTATCACTCGTGACGCGGCCAGTAAGGTGGCGGTTTTCTACGGGGACCCCTAGTGTCGTACACTACTCGACACAACTCGGAGTGTACGACAGATAGGGAACGTCTCGGTTACGTATGGTAACCCTCGTTCCCTGATGGAGGGAACGGAGACGTTGTGTCTTCCGTGCCACCTTCCTGGACCGCCTCTGAGTGAGTTGAGACCCTCGGCTCCTCAGATCAGAACGAGTGAGCAGATGCACACGCTGCCCTATTTATACCCGGACGTCCGGGGCGTGGTCAGCTATGCAAATCTGCACACCCAATTTTCATTGGCCTTTCTCAAAACTGTCAGAGGTGTTTGGGCTCTCAAGAGCGACCCCTAGTGTCGTACACTACTCGACACAACGTCTCCGTTCCCTCCATCAGGGAACGAGGGTTACCATACGTAACCGAGACGTTTTTGATATGAATCTTGTTAGATTCAGTGACCCATGCCAACTACACTCATAAGCATTTGTAAGAAACAAACTGTAGATCTCTGACATTATAGGGTAATTACAGGAACTAGTAATAAGAATAAAGATAAGATATACATTTATCAGGTAATCGGAATATATATGTATAAATATGTGCAAAAGAATAAAAATGTTCTCTCATAAAAACATTAATTTCATAACTATTACTATATAATTCTTCTACTTTTTCCCGGGCCTCCAGTAACCTCATTTCAACAACACGTTCAGTAATATTCCATACCGACACACCACTTAATGGCATGTTAGGACAGATTGCTGTATCCTCTAGACCACAATCATTGACCCACTGTTCATATTTCCTCCATTCTTTTTATATTCCTAACAGTTTAGTATTATGCATATACAGTGATTCTTATTACTACCCTTTAAGTTAACCCAATACATCATTGCAAGCTTTTCTCTTCTCAAATCTAGTGGCATCTCCCCCATTTCAACCCTGATAGCATCAAGAGGAGTTGACCTTATTGCTCCACAGCAGATTCTAAGTCCAGTTTCTTTAACTGAGATTTAGCTGCAGCACCATATACTGCACATCCATAATCTATACTAGAACGTATTAGGGCTCCCCATTCATACTTAGTTATTGAGGTCATACAATTTATTACACCTTTGCATTTGTTTTCAATTTTCTTAATATGTTGTTTCCAATTAAACTTCCCATCAAAGACTAATCCAAGATATTTGAACTCTGTCACTCTTTCTAACAGTTGATCATATAATTTCAATGTAATCTGTTCAATTTTCTTTTTCTTTGAAAAAACCATATATTGAGTCTTTGATACCGAAAACTTCATTCCCCAATCCACTGACCATCTTTCAACTTCATTTATAGTTTCTTGTATTCCTTTAACTATATATTTTCCTAAATTCCTACCTCTTTTCCATACTGCACCATCGTCCGCATACAGTGCCTTCCCAACACTTGGTCTAATTCTTTCAAATATATCATTGATCATTAGATTAAATAAAATTGGACTAATTACACTTCCTTGTGGGGTCCCATTCAGGATACCATATGATGCTGACATTTCTTCACCTATTCTTACCTGAAATGTGCGCTCAAACAAAAAGTCTAATATCCAGTTATACATTCTCCCCCCTACACCAATTTTATTTAACTTAATTAACAGTCCTTCCCTCCATAAAGTGTCATATGCATTTTCAGTGTCAAAGAAAACAGCAGAGACTCCTTCATTACTAGATCTTTCCTCACTTTCAAACAATAAAAGAGCATCCATTGTTGATCTCTTCTTCCTAAAGCCACACTGAACTGGTGCTAATATTTCTTTCTTCCCCAGAAAATAATTCAACCTTCTTACTAACATCTTCTCTATTACCTTGCATAATATAGATGTAAGAGCTATTGGTCTATAGCTATTAAATTTTGTTGCATCCTTACCTGGTTTCACTACTGGTATTACTATTGCACTTTTCCAATCTTTGGGTAAATAGCCTTCATTCCATATCCAATATTGCTTTATTGGCTACCACTGGTAATTTTTTTAACATACTGTAACTAATCATGTCTCTCCCTGGCATTGTATTCTTTGAATTGTTAATAGCTATTTTTAACTCAGAAACATTCAAATCCTCATCCATATTACTATCAGCTCTTTGTTTCTTTATACGAACATTCTCATATATTCTACTTAATTCTTGTCTTCTATTTAAGAACTTATCACTTAAATATTCAATACTATGAACTTTTGCAAAAGTTTTAGCTAAGACTTCTGTCTTTATTTGTTATGGCCACTTTACCTTCTTCTTCAATTACAGGAATCTGCTTATAATTATTAATACCATTCATTTTTCTAATCATTCTCCACACCACATGCATTCCAGTTTCTCTCCCAATTGTATTACAGAATTGCTGCCAAGCCTTTCTCTTTGCATCTTTAATTACCCTTCTTGCAGCAGCCATTTTTCTGATATTCTATAATGGTGTCTTGAGTTATTATTATAATCTTTTTAAAATCTGGAATGCCTTATTCCTCTCTCTAACTGCCACTGAGCACTCTTCAGACCACCATGGTACACTTTTCTTTTTCTTTCCCTTACCTCTTATTAATGGTATAGTTTAGTTTGCTGCAGAAATTATTCCTCCTACTATCTTTCTCTTCGATATTTCCATCCAGCTTAATATTTTTTACATTTTCTTCACACAACATATAAAATTCCTCCCATTTTGCCTGCCTAAATCCCCATCTTGCACATTGACTAATGTTTTGCTTTTGAACTGCACTCTGAATCTCACATACTACGGGCCAGTGATCACTGCCCAAATTATCTTCAAGTACAACCAAGGTACACTTACCGGCTAAAGCAGCTGATATCATTGTGAGATCCAAACATGACATGTCACCTTTTACTTTATCCATTCTTGTTGGTTTCCCATCATTCAAGCACACAAGTGAGTGTTCTTCCATAAATTCTTCTATGATTATCCCATTGTTATTTGTATTTTTACTACCCCACAGGCCATTATGTGCATTAAAATCCCTGCATATAACAATTTTGCCCTGTATATTACCTGTCACTTCTTCTAATATATTATTACTTATTTCTTTACATGGATTATAAAAATTTGTGATTCCTCAATGTATTCCCAATATTTCTATGCTTACACATTCTAAATTATTATTTGTTTTTTTCTTTTATATGCTATGTCCTCTTTAATAAATGTTGCACACCCTCCACCTCTTCCAACTTATCTGTCTTTCCTTTCTACTACATATCCATTGATCTTAAAATCCAAGGAGCTATTTAACCATGTCTCCTGAATACACATGATGTCTGGCATCTGTCCCATTTCTGTGATATGTTTTTTAAAACCTTGCCCATTTGCTATTAAACTCAAAGACATTATATACCTAAGTAATATTACATTGGGTCATATCCAAAGCAGCATTTCCCTCCTTAGCTTTCAAAATCCCATGGACCTCCTCCACTGTAACTCCTGTTAATTTCAGAAACTTATTAGCACATCCTACAATAATCCTTAACTTGTCTGATTTCCTTTCCACTTGCGAGGTACCATTAACCACCGCACAGATAAAAGCCACAAAATCAATTTTATTCATCACAATATGTTGATCTGATTTATTCCTCGCAGAATCTACTTCTTTCTGAGTATAGGATTCCATCCTGGTTCCTTGTACACTAGTTCTCTTTGTTTCAGCTGTATCTTTTAGCTTACAAGTAGCTTCTGCATATGTTAAATGTTGTACTGTTTTTATTTTTTGTACTTCACGGGCTTCTTGTTGTACCAGGCATCCCGCATATGCTGCACTATGTCCTCCCCCGCAATTACAACACGCCCTCCTCACACTTGCCAGATTCGTGTTCTCCCCCGCATTTTGCACAACGCATTTTCCCTTTACAGATACTACCAGTATGTCCCATGCGTTGGCATTTGAAACATCTTAAAGGTGGAGGCACATACTCTCACACTTACGAATTCTTGCTTCACTCTTACAGGCAGATTATTCCCTTCATTATTCCCTTCTTCTGGCAGAAATGACTGTACCTCCACTCAGACTACCTTTAACATCATCCATACTTACATTAAGAGGCACTCCTGAAATAACACCTCGAACTTTATTGCCTATTTCTGTGCATGCTACCTGTACTCCTGCTAGTGTTTTCATTTTCATAATTTTTTCCTTCTACTTTTGATCCTTGCATTTAATCATTATTCTTCCATTGCTAAGACAAGATACAGCTTTCACTACTCCTGTCTCCTTCTCGATTATTTTCGATAATTTAACAGGATGTACTTACTGTTCTGACTGCTTAGCAAAAGTAATTATCACTTTGATTTCTCTTTCTACCACCTCTTTAACTTCATTTCTCATATGTCTTGTTTTATTGATTGTTTGCTCACAATCAGATCCATCACCCAAGCTGATCTTTTTTTCTTTTTATTGTATCTTACTTCCAGATACTCCATATCTTAATCATTATCACCATCCGAGGTATCTCCCCACGCTGCTCTCCCTTCCGCCATTTTGAAGTTTCCCGCCGATCATCCACCGACCGTGGCCATACCGCCGTCCAAATAAACTGGTCACTGACCCATCTTTTAAGAGCAAGACTTTGGTGAATCCCGCATTGTACTTAGGATACAGCGTCTTCTCGACATGACGTAAACCACATGGAAATTTTACTGTGTTTGTGGGCCGGCAAGCTGTTCGCAACGTAGAACTTGGGCGAACATTATGCAAATGTGTTACTTTGTGACGTATGGCCGCAACAGAAAAAGATTTGAATTCCTGACAACTCGTTCAGGCTATTGTGAACCGACTCTTTTTGGTTTTTTTGATAGACAATAACTTTATGTATCGTGCACTGTCGGCTTCACAACTTTGCAGATAGTTTATGTTCACATACAGCTACGTGACACACTGCATGAAAGATCATACTTTAAAAGGCATAATAGGAGCACTTTAAATATTTCCAGGCTTGGTAGAACATTTTAAGCTTTTTAATTATAAGTTAATAAGTTACTGCTCATTCTCATAGAAACATCTAATTGTCCTCTTAATGTAACATCTGACTTTAGTACAGCAAAGTGCAGTACATCAAACTCATTAACCCCCTATAATTTAGCATGTACTTGAAAAGCAGTAAAATATGTTCAGTCTAGCATGTTATTTTAAATAATCATCTTACCTGCTATAAGAAAAGTCTGTGGCTTTATGTCGTAAATCACTTTTTAAAAAGGCGAGATGAAAAGTCAAGTCTTGTTCCCACAAAACCACACATTAGTTTCATATAGCTGACACAACTGCACAAACGGTCTCCCATATTCTGTGCTGGGCAGGGTTCAGATGACATGAGAGAGGAAAACCATGTTAAAATGAACCCAGTGTGCACTTGTTGAGCAGACTGTCAGCTGCTGCAGTATACTGGTGTATGTTCAAGTCCTGGTTGCTAGCTGTAACGCCACGCCAGCAGAGGGAGCCCTCTCCCGAATACTGACTGCACGCTCCCTCTGCTGCTTCTACTTCCACTTCCTGTTTGGCACTACATAAGCGATCACCATGTGCTACCATGTGCGAAGTATTGCCAGTTCCACTGCCTTACCGAGCGTTTACTATTACTCTGTCTGATTACCTGTTGCCGTCTTGCTTTACCTGGATTCTGAGTTTACGGATTACCCCTTTTTGGATTTGTTTGACCGTGTGGACTGCTTTCAAGGTTTGACCCCTTATCAGCCTGTTGACTACCTCTCTTTGGAATTCCCCTTTTGTTACGTTTGCTATATTGGACTGCCTTTTCGCTATTTGACCCACTGCCTGCCTTATCACATTGCTGCTTGGTTTACGTTTATGTTTATACGCTGTCGGACTGCTTTCCCGGTATTGACCTACTGCCCGTTTCTCTGTACTGTTGCTGTCTGTAAATAAACTCCGCAAATGGATTCTTCTTCTGCCTCAGCGTCCGCATTACAGAATACTTCGCCTACCATGAATCCAGCGGAAGTTTCCAATCTCCAAGCAGCATTCGCTTATCAAAGCGAGATCCTGAAGAGCTACCAGGAACAACTCAGCAAACTCCAATCCGTCAACGAACATTTAACACAGTACATCCGAGCGCTACCTCCGCCCACGCCTAAGACGGTAAGCTTCGCTCTGCCTGATAAATTTGACGGTACTGCTGAGTTGTGTAAGGGGTTCGTCCGTCAGGTTAAATTGTACTTTGATCACCAAGGTGACAAATTTGCAACCGAAGAAACGAAATGTGCATTCCTTATGACGCTCCTGACGGGCAAAGCTATTGACTGGGCTTCCGCGGTGTGGGACTCCGATGCACAATTTAAACGCTCTGTTGACTATTTTCTAGACCAGCTTCGGGAGGTGTTTGAATATCCCGCGGGGGGCAGGGATATTTCAACGCAACTAATTAAATTGCAGCAAGGAGATCGCGCTGCTGCTGAGTACGCCATTGAATTCAGAACCCTGGCTGCCCAGAGTGGATGGAATGATGTTTCACTAACAGCTATGTTCTACCACAGCCTCAATCCCGCTCTACAAACAGAGTTGGCCTGTCGTAAGGAGGATTTATCGTTCTCTGATTTTGTCTCTCTCACAGTAAAAATAGATAATCTCATGAGACAACATTCTAAACAGAAGCCTGAAAGAAATCATCCACGCAGACTCCCCACAACCGCATCCTCGTTGTCTTCTCCACCGGAAGAACCAATGCAACTCAACATCTCCAGATTGTCAGCAGAGGAGAGGGAAAGACGTCGAGCCCTCAACTTGTGCTATTATTGTGGAGGAACAGGTCATCGCAGCCTTGGATGTCCCCTTAAACACCAAGCCAACCCCAGGGTAAATATAGACCATTTTGCCTTCCCTAACAATCGTTCTTTCACCCTGCCTATTGTTTTGGAAAATGATACTCTGTCTCTTGAACTCACGGCCATGATAGACTCGGGAGCAGCGCTGAACATCATCAACCGTGCCGTGGTGGAGAAACACAAGATCCCCGTTCAACCTTGTACACCCCCTATAAAGATCAAGGCCATCGATGATGCCCTCATCGGGAAAGGAATCACCCATCAGACAAAGACACTCACCCTCAAGGTCGGCCTGTTACACCACGAATCCATCACCTTCTACGTCGTGGACTCCCCTAAGCACGAGGCTATACTAGGATTCCCCTGGCTCTCCATTCACGACCCGGACATTTCCTGGTATCATGGTGAGCTGACCCATTGGTCTACCTTCTGCCAAGAAAATTGTTTGTCAGTAAAACCCCAACCCTGTTTCACCACAACTATAGAGAGTCCCATTACCCATAAGACTGTTACTATCCCATCCTGTTATCATGATTTGTCTGAAGTGTTCAGCAAGATCAAAGCAACCCAACTACCACCACACCGTCCCTGGGATTGCGCTATCGATCTCCTTCCCAATGCCATGCCTCCTAAAAGTAAGGTTTACCCCCTGTCACAGAAGGAAAGTCAAGCTATGGACGAGTACATCCAAGAAGCCTTGGACTCCGGGTTCATCCAAACATCCACTTCCCCCGCTGCAGCTGGTTTCTTCTTCGTGGAAAAGAAGGACGGGGGACTGCGACCCTGCATCGATTATAGAGGTTTGAATAATGTCACTGTTAAATTCCGTTATCCTCTCCCTCTGGTACCTTCTGCATTGGAACAGTTACGGGAGGCCACCATCTACACCAAATTAGACCTGAGAAGTGCCTACAACCTGATTCGTATTCGGGAGGGAGATGAATGGAAGACCGCCTTCCTCACCACTAGGGGGCACTATGAATACCGGGTGATGCCCTACGGGATGGCCAACTCCCCAGCGGTCTTCCAATCGTTCATCAACGAGATTTTCAAGGACCTCCTCAACAAGTACGTCATCGCCTACATTGATGACATCCTGGTCTACTCTAAAACAGAGGAGGAACACGTTGATCATGTACGTACCGTCCTGTCAAGGCTCCTCCAGAATCAACTGTATGTGAAGGCAGAAAAATGTGAATTCCACGTTCACCAAACCTCGTTCCTCGGATATCATATCAGCCATCAAGGGGTCAAGATGGACATTACAAAGATTCAGGCAGACACTGAATGGCCGAGACCTACCACGGTTAAGGAGCTGCAACGTTTCCTGGGCTTTGCAAATTTTTATCGAAGGTTCATTCGAAACTACAGCATGGTTGCAGCCCCCTTAACATCACTCCTGAAGGGAAAGCCATCCAAGCTGGCATGGACCGAAATGGCCAACCAAGCGTTTGTCTCCCTCAAGGAAAGATTCACTTCAGCCCCCATCCTAAAACATCCCGATCCCAACTTACCCTTCATAGTGGAGGTCGATGCTTCAGATTGCGGCATAGGAGCAGTTCTGTCCCAAAGACACGGTCAGCCAGGCAAATTGTATCCATGTGCATTCTTCTCCAGGAAACTAACTCAGGCAGAGCGTAATTACGATGTGGGGAATAAGGAACTTCTCTCAATGAAAGCAGCTATTGAAGAATGGCGACACTGGCTCGAGGGCGCTACTTACCCTTTCCAAGTAATCACTGATCATAAGAACCTTGAATACATCAAGAGCGCTAAATGCCTAAACCCAAGGCAGGCTCGTTGGGCACTCTTCTTCACTCGTTTTCAGTTCACGGTCACTTACAGACCCGGCAGTAAGAACAGCAAGGCTGATGCTCTCTCACGACGACATGATCCTCCTCTTGAACTACAACCTCCCGAACCCATACTCCCACCTACTGTCATCCTCGCCCCCATTTCCTGGGATATCATGGAGGAAATTCAGCGTGAGCAACAACACGAACCACCACCCTCCGCTTGCCCCGCAAACAAGCACTTCGTACCCAACAACTTACGGAATCGTGTGATGCAGTGGGTCCATTCCTCACTTAGTGCAGGACATCCAGGTATCTCACGAACCCTCCAACTCACGAAAAACACATTCTGGTGGCCTTCCATGAACAAGGATGTAACAACCTTTGTAAAATCATGCTCCCTCTGTGCTCAATCCAAGACCCCCAAGGAATTACCGTCCGGTCTCCTCCAACCACTTCCCATCCCACAACGCCCATGGTCCCACCTATCCATCGATTTTATCACCGACCTGCCGCCCTCCAACGAATTCACTGCCATATTGGTAACTATTGATCGTTTCTCCAAGTCTTGTCGCCTCATACCCCTGAAAGGCCTGCCTTCCGCCATGGAGACCGCTCTCGCCCTGTTCCACAACGTATTTCGCATTTATGGCCTTCCAGAAGATATAGTGAGTGATAGAGGCACCCAGTTCACCTCTCAAGTTTGGAGGGCGTTCTGTAAGCAACTCGACATTAATGTGAGCCTGACCTCAGGATACCACCCTCAAGCCAATGGACAGGTGGAACGACTGAACCAAGAAATTGGAAGGTACCTGAGAACATACTGTAATCGGGAACAACATAGGTGGTCGGAGTTCCTCCCTTGGGCTGAATATGCCCAAAACTCTTTAACCCATTCATCTACAGGTCTCACCCCCTTCCAGTGTGTCCTGGGGTTTCAACCGCCGATGTTCCCGTGGTCCGGCGAACCCTCCTCAGTCCCAGCAGTCGATGACTGGATAAGGCGTAGTGAGAGGGTGTGGGACAGTGCCCATGTTCGTCTCCAGCGGGCTGTCAGAGTGCAGGAAATGCAAGCCAACAGACGACGCCGCCCACACCCTCCCTACCAACCTGGGCAACGGGTCTGGCTCTCCACTCGGGACATCAAGCTGCGGCTGCCCAGCAGGAAGCTCTCCCCAAGGTATGTAGGTCCTTTCAAAATTCTACGAAGGATTAATGAGGTTACCTATCAGTTAGAGCTTCCTGCTAACTATCGTATCTCTCCCTCTTTCCATGTCTCCCTCCTGAAACCGGTCCACCCGGACGCTGACCCCGGCCATGAAGCCCCAGAGCCGCCACCACCCTTGGATATTGACGGGACTCCCGCATATCAGGTGAACGAGTTGCTGGACTCGCGCCGTCGAGGGGGTCAGCTCCAGTATTTGGTGGACTGGGAGGGGTATGGACCCGAGGAGAGATCGTGGGTGGCCGCCCGCGACATCTTGGATCCTTCACTCATTGAGGAGTTTCACCGAGCCAGACCCGACCGACCAGCGCCACGACCACGGGGGCGTCCACGTCGAGCTCCAGGAGTCGCTCCTAGGGGGGGGGATTCTGTAACGCCACGCCAGCAGAGGGAGCCCTCTCCCGAATACTGACTGCACGCTCCCTCTGCTGCTTCTACTTCCACTTCCTGTTTGGCACTACATAAGCGATCACCATGTGCTACCATGTGCGAAGTATTGCCAGTTCCACTGCCTTACCGAGCGTTTACTATTACTCTGTCTGATTACCTGTTGCCGTCTTGCTTTACCTGGATTCTGAGTTTACGGATTACCCCTTTTTGGATTTGTTTGACCGTGTGGACTGCTTTCAAGGTTTGACCCCTTATCAGCCTGTTGACTACCTCTCTTTGGAATTCCCCTTTTGTTACGTTTGCTATATTGGACTGCCTTTTCGCTATTTGACCCACTGCCTGCCTTATCACATTGCTGCTACTTAAGACTGGTTTTGCGGTCCAGGGTCATATGAACTCATTTGTAATCAGTTGATTTTAGCATTGTTCACCAGTCATTAACCAACCATACATTTGTGTGCGTCTGTGTAAACCTTATTCAGAACAAATTTATTTTTTTGCTTTACATTGTTAGTAATTAATATTTACATTTCCTTGTAAATATTTTTTGGACAGATGAGCACATGCTTCAAGAAAGGTAAAATTCTTACAGCTACATTTGTCAATATCAGTGGTGGAATAGACCTTTATCACAGTCTGTGTGTCATCACATCCTGCTCCGAACAGTAGCGTAAAGGAATTTCTGCCTGTAAATAAACAATCAATGACTGCGCCCATTAGTCAGTTTAATCAGAGATGCATCAGAAGAAGGGAGACAGATGGCAGGTAACTGTTGTATCATATAAATATTTTAAAAATTTTACATTACAGTATGCCACAAGGACTCACTATGGTAAAGACAGCCAAGTTACTATTAGTAACCCTTAATCTGAAAAGGTAACTTATATTATGGATTCAGTCATATGGTGCAGTGAGCATATTTACTGTGTTGGCACAAACTTCTGTTCTTTAAAAAAAAAAAAAATGTGTCAGAACGCTAATGTAAGTTTATTTGCTAATGTGGCAGCTGTAGACTCTATTACTGTAACATCTTTCATTCATCAACAGGGGTGATTTGAAACTTGTTTCTTGCATTGTTTGCTACTGAAAGATCATACAGTTGTGTCTTGGTGATTAAAAATAATGTTCTCAATACTTGTTGCAATCTTGTTTTTTGAAAGAATAAAAATATCTATTAGGGATTTAGGAATAACATGTATGTTTATTAATTCCGTATACTCGTTTTACATAATAATAACAGTCACAGTACAGAGATATACTTTAGATAGAACATAGCAACAGCAAACAGTGTAGTAAACAATATTTTTCTTCCGACTAACAAGTTGTATTTCACTTTTTAATAAATCAAAGATTTAAGTTTTAAAGATTTTAAGAATAGAAACAGATTTATCAAAAACAAATATTTCCTGTCAGAAAAAAATAAGCATGCATTCTACATTATATCTGAAACATTTGCAAGCAGATATTATGATATCATTACAATATTATAGTATGATGAAAACAGAAAACTGTTTCCTTTAACTTTTAGGACCTATCCACCTCTTTTTCCCTGTAAGATCAGGTGCGGCCATTTGTAAATTTTATGGGTCTGGCTTCCGGTCTCATCTGCATCCAGCTCGTTTTGTTGCTTGATATTGCAAATTGGTGTTTTCTTTCTCAGTCCTGCTTTTAAATTATATTTATTTGGCTTTTTTTTCTTGGATTGCTAAGAAAGAATGGACATTAAGGATTTCTGAATCATGAGTTTAAAGTCAAACACTGCCTTTATTCATATGGGAGATTGTTTGTTTCAGTTGTTGGTTTCAATGGACCTGCTTTGTTTGCTGATTAAAAGAATAATAAAAGTTGTACAGTTATACAGACTATTTTTGGATACCAATAATATTATAATCTAAACTGAACTCAACTGTTACATGTTACTGGACAGCAAAGCTTTAATCTAACAATGGTAGTATTATATTGTTCACAGCAAGTGTGTGAAGTATATATTTGGTGGATTCGCTCAGATGTATGATGCTGCTTCTTCCTCACTGAATCCAGTTTGAACAGCCTCTTGAATTCTCTTGATTTGTTCTGGAGGAGCAGCAGGCAGAATGGCGAGCAACTCTTGGTGAATCTTATCTTGTCTTGCGGTGCTTTTCCTCTCAAATTCCTTTTTATTCTTCAGGACAAGGTTTAAGATCCCTCTTTGTGCCTCGTCACAGCCGTGCTTTAGTCGTTCATGATTAAATTCTGGTTTACTTTCATCCATGGCCATCAGTTTGCCCAGTGAACTGACATGATCCATCAGGTACTTATTGGAAACATCTGTGTATGTTCCAGAGATCATATGGACCAGACTAGCAATGTTACAGGCTTGGAAGGCTTGAGTGTAGAGCAGGTCTTTTGAGAAGAGCTTTGCATTGTAGGAGAGGGCTTGTGTTTTCTCTGATGTTGAGACAAAGTTTTTGAGAGTTTTGCTCAGGCTCATTTTCACAATGTTGGAAACCATCTGAAACAAGTGAACCATCTTCTCCCACTGCTCCTTCGCTCTGCTCATGGCATCCATTCCTTTCATCAGCATCTTTATATTAGTTTTGAAGTCGATCTCTTTCAGTTGACAATTTCTCATAGTGAGCCGGATTTCAGTTAGCTCCTTCTGGTCGTTCACTAGGTTCTCTACACACTTCTCATAAGTTTCTCTTGTCTTGTTCAGCTGAGCTTTGTTCCACTCTGTGGAAAATCTTGCAGTATATGCCATTCCAGTAATCATGCCAATCATTTCCCATCTACTAGAATCCAGAGCTTTCATGTAGCTCTCCTGAGCCTGTTCCAGTTCCTTTTCTATGGCACTCACTGCCTTCTCAGTCCTTTTCTTGGTCTCTAGAGCTGACTCCTCCCTCAGTTTGCTCTCCTCCAGCCTCTTCTTGACTGCTTCCATCTCTTCTCCATAGAAGTACTCCGCATTCATACATGCTTCCAACAGCTCTTGGATGATTTTGATGACATCAGTGAAACGTTTTGCAGTTGCATCAGAGAACTTAAGACATTCATCTGCAATCTCTCTGATATTTTCTAGCTGAAGAGGAAGATGTGCTTTGACAACTTCATCATCGCCTTGGAACAGAATCTTCAAAGCAGTTTTCATGTAATGTGGAACTTGGGCAGTATGGAGGCGGATCTGATCCACGCTCTTATGGGCCTCATTAAATGGCCACCAACCAGAGTTACACACTTGCATGAGGCAAGCGCGAAAGGAATCAGGGTATTTGATGAATTTATAGCCATCTTTAGGGGGATTTTTATTGACAGAGAAATCTGTTGTGGATGAGATGAAAACCAGCTCTCCAAGGATGGCTATAGATAACGGCGCAAAAGTTAGATACTCTTCCCAGTTGACATAGGGTTGCATCATAAGTTTGATTTGGTTCCTTGTGTCCTCAGCAATGGTAAGGCTTTGAATAGATGTTAAAATTGCTGAATCCATGTCTTTCATGTTCCTGCTCAAAATCAAGACAAAATTAAAAAAGAATTATACAAATATCATTATTTTCTAATTTATAAAACCTGAATTTGATGAGTTTACTCAAGCATGTTGCCAAAAAATGTGTACTTTCAAAATAGGCCTACTTTGTCTATACCAAGGTACAAGAATATATGTTTTCAGTGGTCTTTGAAAACTCAACCTTAACATAAAAAAATAGTTTTTACAAAAGGTTTTTACCTTACTGATAGCACAGACGTCAACATTTGATGGTTCAAATACCCATGTGAGGTCTCTCTTAAAGTTTTAATTTTTGTATTTTTAGTGCATGAATTTATTTTTGTTTTTAGTGCATGATTTCCCATAGTCCATAGTTTTTTTTAAGGCTTGTCACATCCATAACAGCACATATTCCTCATAAATAGGCTTCAAAATGAAAATAAAGTAACAATTATATGTTCTGTGAAGAGCCATCATTTCTCTATTTGTTGGGTGTTATTGTGTCTGGTTTGTGCATTTTAATTTACAGAAATCCTACAAAGTAGTCTCTCAAAAACAGTGTCATTTTTTGTCGAATCTAACGAAGGCAGATGGCGATGACCAGCTGGTGGCTGCACAAATCTCCCTGATAGAGATCCCTCTGGACCATGCTCAGGAGAAGGCCATTCCTCTGGTAGAATGTGCCTTCACACCTATAGGGCATTGCAAGCCAACCACAGCATAGCATCTACTATCCAACAAGATGGTCTCTGCTGTGTGTCTGGCAGCCCTTTTGAGCTGGTCTGATTGTCTGAACAATCCAGAGCGCTCAACGTACACTCTGAGTGCCCTAACAAGACAAGACAAGACATAAATTGGGACCCTGCTCACGATCCACTATAGGGACCCTGGTGAAAAAAACAGTATATGCTGGTAGGTATGTTTTGATGCTGGGATGCTGGTTAGGTATGTTTTGGTGCTGGTTTAAGCTGGTCCTTTGCTGGTTTATGCTGGTCCTTAACCAGCAACATGACCAGCATAAACCAGCTAAGGACCAGCTTAAATCAGCAAAGGAACAGCTTAAACCAGCACCAAAACATACCGAACCAGCATCCTAGCATCAAAACATACCTACCAGCATATGCTGGTTTTTGCACCAGGGGAGAGCTAACAGGGAAATAACATGGGTTCTGAACGGAGCCAAAGAACTTATATTGACAAGAAGTGAAAGCAAATAGAACGTTCCATTGCAACATCAGCACCCAGCAGCAGCCCTGGGCTTCCGCCATTTTGGAGTGAAAAGACTCGGCAGCCCACTAGCTTCTTGCTGTCACGATGGCAAATATCAGCTGCTTTGTTAAAAAAAAAAATAAAAAAAGTACATTAAAGCTAAAATACACAGCCTGAATGATGACAACATTATATATATATGTATATATATATGTATATGTATATGTTTACTCCTTTTCGTTTATTTCTTAAGAATTTTTGTACTTCTGTTAACTATTAAACCATAAGTCGTTTATTATTGAAATTATTTTTGTATGTTTTGTATGTACTGTAATCTTTGTTATTATAGCAATTAAAAAAAATTATGACAATACAGAATAGCGTACAATCACTAGACTAGTGATTATCAAAAACAGACTTGGTCTTCTATTTATTCTTCACAAAATCTTTGCTCTCTAGAAACCAGTTTCAGTTGAAATTCCTATTTTAAGTGCAAGTATTAGCATTATAAATGCTGAATTAATACCAACATATATAATAAAAAAAGGACATGCATCAGAAAATTGGGAATGTTAGACAATAAATATATATAAAAGCTTAACAGTAAACTTTTTTTTTTTTTTTTGCAGTATTGCCTATATTAATGTCCTATAAAGCATGACTGTAAACAAAAAAAACATGTTTATGTAAAAAAAAAAAAAAACATAACCACTGTCTCCAAAATGTTTTAATTATTCACTTACGACAGATACAGCAATGCATCATGTTCTGTAAGATCATCATGTTTGTAGTGGGTTCCAGGGAATTAAAATGTACAATATAACGTATAAATACAATATATATTTCAGACCTATAATAGTAACTAATAATAATAATGGTAAATTTAATTTACACTTAAGTGTAACGTTGCATAAAATGAAAATACTCAATTAAGCAGGCTAAAACTGCCTCAAATGTATAATTAAAGGTTGGATTCCACAACTGATAACATAAAACAAATATAATAATATAATACAACATTTACTGTAATAGTCATAAAATTGACTGATTTGAGAAATTTTCTATTGCGTTTCTGATTTGGCTGTGAGATTCACCAATTTTAAGTGCGTAAGATGTGATGGATTCTGATCCGTCAAAAAAAAAAAACCTAACAATGTAGTGTGACTTTTTGCACTTTTTCATGTAACACACTACTTCCCTGCAGTCATTGCGCTCTTTTATGTCCACTTTGACTTCTGTTTCATTGTCATTCTGTCTGCTTCTGTGGTGTTGTCCAGTTCGCATTTTCACTCCGAAATGGCGGCCGCGCTACCGAAGCGCCACCTAGTGGCTGTTACCAAAAAAGCATCAGAGTTTCGCCTCTTTGTATTCTACTCTCTTTGACGGAGCTGAGAGCACCTTAGGTACGTAACCGCTTCACGGTTGTAGAATGACTTTACTGTCGGGTGTCTTGTAGACGTCTTGTAGACAGAGCTCTAGCTTCTAGAATGGTATTAGTGACTCTCAAGGAAAGCTGGCTAGACTCCCATCAGTGGGCCAAACATGAAGTCTCCACAGCTGCAGCTGGGGGTACCAAGTCTTGCTCCTCACTTGTGAGAGAAGGTCTCTCCTCAGTGGTTTTGGCCACGGGACTGCAGACAGCAGATGAATCAGCTCTGGGAACCAAGTCTGGTTTTTCCAGATAGGGGCCAGCAAGAGGAGAGAGCATTTTGTTGACAACCTGAGCAAGCAGAGTGATCGTAGGGAATGCAAACAAAGGGGTGTTGGGCCAACCGTGGGCCAGAGCATCCCATTGTCATGAGAAATAGGACTGGGCAGTGATTAGGGATGCAACAATTATAGATTTTGTTGGTATGATTATTTTCTGAGGAATAATCATGGTTTCACAATTATTAAGTTGGCTTGAGAAAGCCAACTTACTGAAATCCGACTTAAACTTATAGTTAAGTTGGCTTGAGAAAGCCAACTTACTGATATGCTATTTAAACTTCTTATTAAATTGGCTTGAGAAAGCCAACTTACTGAAATCTGACTTAAACTTCCAGTTATTATGTTGGCTTGGCAGAGCCAACATATTGTTATTGTTATTTTTCTTAGACAAAATTTTCTGACTCTAACAGGTCCCAGGGCTTTAATGCCACAGGCCCCAAACTTGGCAGAGACCTGGGCCCTGATATGTAGTTTGTTGCTATATCTTTTTAGACTGATTAGACCTTTTTATTATTAATTTTTAAATATGAAAAATTTCCCATAGACCTACATTGGCTGAAAAAAATGTCCCCTCTAGAGGAGCAATACCACTCGAGAAGTGGAGGTGGTTAACTCCTTACACTTACTTTCACTTTGAAATCTACGGCGACCGGGAGGGGACACCTTCGGTTCACTTAAGTTTGTCGTGGCCACGACATATCAACCTGCGTGACCATAGTAACCCGGGATTATCAGAGATAGATTTATTAATATTTTATTTTAAATTAAGGAATTATTAAATTAAATATTATAGAAATGAATACATTATTAAATGATTATATTAACAACAGGATGCTGTCTATGTGAAAGCTGTCTGTACGCAATGCATTCGAAAGAAGTTTAGATATTTTTATCCAACCTTCTATTAACTGATCGTTTTTTCATTATTATTATTATTATTATTATTATTATTATTAGTCTATTATTTTATTTTCCTTTATGTTCCATCTCTTTACTTAATGTTCTATATGTAAATACTGTAAATGCTCGACATATGTTATATGACTGGGATTTTTACTGGAATGCAATTTAAAGGTTGAATTATTTTATTTTGTTTCGTCTAATTATAGTGTTTCACTGAGGAATGAATCATTCACGTAGTTTAATTTGTAAATGAAAACACACTCATTTATCGTCACACACGGGCATAAATACAATCATAAAGTCAAAACTTTATTGGCATAATTGTCAAGCATTAGTAAAATTAGCCCTAACCAGTTATTAAAATAAATATAGCTGCAAGCAGCAATTACCGGGGTTCGAGCATTTAAGGCCTTTGAGGTGGTATGCAAAGTTGTTCAGAATGAGAGGATATATCATACAGATGTAAATGTAAGATCTAGTGTTTGTGTGAATAGATGAGCATTTTTTAACAATTTGAGCCCATTTACCATAGAAATCTTGTTTTTAAAGCCTTTTTAACTGTTATAGCGCCACCTATGCTCCGATCTACATGAAACTTTGCATGCTTGTTAAGAATCATCTGACACATGTTTTCACCAATTTTCGTAAAGTTTTGAGTTTTCGTTTTGGTTTTATAAGCTTTTGGGTATATGTGGTCACGCCCCTTTTGTAAATGGCGCCATTACAGCTAACCGAAGGACAAAATTCAACATTTTTTTCATAATTATTGATGTAGACAGTCCAGAGAATATTACTGCAGTGGTTTGATCAAGATTGAGCAAAAAACCTAGGACTAGTTCACAAAAGTAGATTTTTAACATATTTGTGAATATTTAATGAACGGTTTGATTGACACCAATGGTTACTGAGGCAAAGTTGTTCATCATGAGGAGATCTATCAAATGATATGCATATTGTGTGGATGTGTGAAACATCACATGATTACAGAGGCAAAAAACTTGTTAGCGCCAACTAGTGGCCGATTTCTTTCAAAATTCTTACAGACCTTTAGGGCCATGAGTCAAACATGCCCAGTGCCCGATCGGCCTCCGTTAACCTTGTCTAATAGGTGCTCAAACTTCGTTGGCCAATGGCGGCCATGTTTTTTGAGATACGTCAATGTCCTCATAGACCCTTATGGCACATTGGACAGAGACACTGCATACCAATTTTCAGGTCGATCGGACCAACGATTGCATAGTTATAGGCATTTTTATGTTTTTTTCATAACGCCACCAAGTGACAGAGCTGTGCAATTTTTGTTATTTGACCAAAGATTGAGCTTATACACACGTGTACCAAGTTTAATAAAGATATCTCACTTGGTTCATGAGTTATAGCCATTTTAGTAAAAATGCCCCCCCACCTGACAAACTTTTTGGGGCCCCTTCACGACGATGAGTGAAAATTTAACTTTTTTTTTAATAATTATTGATATTCACTGTCCAGAGAACATTTCTGCACTGGTTTGGTTCTGATCGGGCGAAAAACCTAGGACTAGTTCACAAAAGTAGGTTTTGAATTTACTTCAAAATGGCGGAAAATCCGGGCACCGTAGAGCGAATCTGATTTTTTAGGCTTTTTATCGTCTTGACCCAAGGATTCCAAAAATCCAAAAATTTTTGAGTCTACGACAAACGGTTTAGGAGTTATGAGCGATTTCACAATTTTGTTCCCTGTAGCGCCACCTATAGGCCGATTGGGGTGAGTCTTTGTCAGAATGTCCCCTCTACCTTCTGGCCAAGTTTCAGCTCTCTAGGCCTTATGGTTTGGTCTGCACGATCAGTTTTAGCGGAAAAGAATAATAATAATAATCCTGACAATTACAATAGGGTTTCAGCACTGCGTGCTCGAACCCCTAATAAGCCTAACCGTAATAATAATAATAATAATAATAGGCTAATAATAAATTATAAGTGACTTATAAGTGGCTATATTTTTATATTTATTGTGTATCGCTTTGCCTAACGTTCTGCCCTATATGCTAGTATTTGCTATATTTTGCAAATATTTGCTATATTTTGTAAACGACAATTATGCCAATAAAGTTTTGACAGAAGTTTTGATTGTATTTATGCCTGTGTGTGACGATAAATGATTTACAAATGAAACTACGTCAATATATAGGCTAGTCTATTAATTAGACGAAATAAAATAGAATATATGTCAAATTCAACCATTAAACTGCATTCCAGTAAAAATCCCAATATAGCATATTCAAAATTGTACTGGCATGTTGAGCATTTAAGTAAAGAGATCGAAATTAAGGTAAAAAAAATAAAATAAAATAATAACGAATATAAAGGAATGATACAAATATTACAGATCAGTTAATGGACTTAAAAGACTGTGGGATGCATAAAATGTTGATGTAAAATGTAGGCCTATTTGATATACTTTATGTAATATTTATTCATGATCAGCTTCTTTTGAATGTGTCTATATCGGGCACAGACAACATTCGCATAGACAGCATCGCATAATATTATCACTTAATATTGTATTAATTTCTATAATAATTAATATAATAATTCCTTAATTTAAAATAAAATATTAATAAATCTATCTCTGATAATCCCGGGTTACTATGGTCACGCAGGTTTGTTTACGCATTAAACTCGTGGCCACAAGAAACGCATATCGTTTCCTCAACATAATAAGAGAAATCCCTCATCATAGCATCTCGTGGCCACGACATAAAGATGTCCTTACCTCGACAAAATGATCTCGTGGCCACGACATAATATGACGTTCCCACGAGTTGATATGATGTTCCCACGAATTAATATCTCGTGGCCACGACATAATATGACGTTCCCACGAGTTGATGTGTCGTGGCCACGACAAACTTAAAGTGAACCGAAGGTCACCGTAGAAATCGGTTAAAAATACAAATAAATACATTAATTTAATTCACACTGACAAGCTACACCAACATATCTGATCATTATCAGGTCAGGGCTCATGAATAAGGACTGTCTGGCCAGAGAACAGTGTAAAAGATCATAGATCTGTGACCGCTTCGATCAGCAAGTAAGCTCCGTCCATGCTCACTGATCTACAGCATTTGCACGTCTTTTCAAGTCTTTTACACAAAAATATTCCAGCGGTTGTATACAATCCACCCCTTAGAACACATTAAGAGCTAAATTTAGGTGTTTGTGAGCCTTTTCATGTAAAACTGAATGCGTCGCAGCGTCCTCATTAAACATCTTTATTTGGACGTGTTAAAGACTTATAAATGAAAACACTCCAGTGATAGCACACAATAATAGTAGAAGAACAGAAATGAGTAGAAATTGTAACATCCTGATGTTATTAATGCCTCAGTTACACCAAGCATATTATGCTAGGTGATGTCATCAGTATCGCGAGACTACGTTGTGGTTGTGATTCTCGTGTGAGTTAAGATGTCCGAGTAAACAATGGTTAAAGTGAGCCGGTCTCTTCCCTTCATTCATGTAAAGTGAATAACTTGCAAACAAAGGGCAAACATAACATGGTGTCAGAGTAACGATCTGAAGACCCACAAGCAGCGAAGACGATGGAGACATATGGCATTCAGGCACCGCGAATGGATTGGACTTCAGCCAACTTGCCCGAAGCGTGGTGGCGGTTCAAACAGCAAGCGGAGCTGATGTTTTCTGGCCCATTGCGGGAGAAACACGAAACAGAGAAGTGCAGTTACCTCCTTTTATGGATCGGGGAGAAGGGACTGGACATATACAACACCTGGTCACTTTCCGAAGACAAAGCTAAGAAGCTACAAACATACTACGTTAAGTATGAGGCTTATATTACTCCCAAGTCCAACCCGATATATGCCAGATACCGCTTCCATGAGAAAATGCAGGCTGATGGCGAAACGTTTGAACTAGGGATGCACCGATACCACTTTTTTCAGTACTCGCCCGAAAAAAAAAATTTCCAAGATGGCTGCCGCAGCATGTGGAGCTGCATGTGGAGCTGCTACAGGCAGGAGCAAAATTCGAACAAAACCTGAAATCTACCATACAGATACAGGGCAAGTGATTGTGGAAGATGAGCTTTTGAACTTTTTGTTTGTCAAGCTCAAAACTGTGAAGCAGGATGAGATTGTTTTGATGGCTACGGACTGTTTTGGATCAGAATGGATTGCAAACTCCACCAAACTGCTTTTTGAACTGTGTCCAGGTTCTACTCGCAAGCTTGTGGCTCACACCAGACCTCAAAAAGACTCAAAGAACATCAGGAGTTGCCTTAAGCTCCTTAACGAAGCTGGTGAAAATGTACCTCGGTTTGTTCCTCACCATCTTGATGAACTTCCACCTGTGACTTTTAACAGCCTTGATGTGTCCTGTTTGCTTGGTAAGATTGAACAACTAAGTGTGGATATTACAACTATGAAACAGGCTGTGTCTCTGCAGACTAACACCTATAACGATCTGCGGATTATTACCACAGATATAAACCAACGTTTGAGTGCTATTGAGCAGCCTAGACCAAATCTGAAGAGAGGGCCTGTTCTCCAAACCATCAAGCCTGTGACGACTCAGAGAGTGTCCACTCCTCAAGCCTGTGAGAAGACCCAAGATGACATGGAGGGTCAGACCAGCGAAGGAGATTTAAGCCAGATGGAGAATTCTGCCTCAGGCCTGGGCAGGCCAATCAGTGCTGCAAAGGAAGACTCTCATGTAAAGTGGAGTGACATGGCAGCTACTCCACCCTGGAACCTGGTACAGGACAAGAGGAGCAACAACCGCAGAAAACAGGTCCATGAAAATGCTTCAGTAAAGCTCAAACCTCGGCTGAATCCTCACAAAGGGAAGAAACCTGCCGGCATTTTTGGAACGGGTACAGGTGGAGACATCCAAGTCATAAAATCCAAACTGGTGAGTGTATTTGCAACAAAATTCTCTCCTGATTTGGACTCTGAGACTTTGACTAAATATATTAAAGATAAACTTGGGCGTGATGTAACCTGCCAAAAGTCAGAAGCTGTACAAAGTCGGTTCAGTTCTTTTAAAATAACCGCAGAGTGTAAAGAAGTAGATGAAATGTATAATCCAGAGCTGTGGCCTGAAGGCACTTTTGTGCGGCGATTCTATGAGGCACGCAAACCTAAATCTACAGCTGTGCCAATATCAGTGATGAACGTGCCTGTAATGGGATCAGGGGTACCTCATGCCTAGTACTAGCAATAGTGATGGTGCTCACAGTGGTGTCATACAACTCACGAGGCTTGCGCCTAGGACAGAGTGCTGGGGACAGAGCACATCGGATTGTGGTTGACCAGCTACTGGAGACCACAGACATTCTCTGCCTGCAAGAGACATTTTTAGCCAAACAGGACCTTGATAAACTTAATTCTGTCCACAGTGATTTTTATGGAGCAGGAGAATCCACAACAGATTTAAGCACCAAAATGGTGCGTGGTAGAATACCTGGAGGTGTGGCCATTTTGTGGCGCAAGAAATATGATCCAATGATCAGTATTATCAGATTAGAGGTGGATTGGTGCATTGCAATTAAAGTTGTGCATTCTATGAATGTTTTTATTATTTTAAATGTTTATACCCCATATGACTGTTATAAAAATGAAGATGAATATATGAATAGATTGGCCTTTTTGAACTCTTATATTAGGGAATGTGCGTATGCAAATATATTTGTGATGGGTGATTTGAATGCAGATATCTCTGATGACAAATCTCTTTTTGGTCAGCATTTGTTACAGTTCTGTCATGATAGTAAACTGGTTCTTTCCAGTATGAATCTCCTACCTGCTGGTAGTTATACTTACATCAGTGAAGCATGGAATACTGTATCTTGGCTGGATCATGTAATTTGTACAGCTGATGCTCATGAAAGTCTGGAAAAAGTTGAAATTCTGTATGAGTTGACTACAACTGATCATTTACCTGTCTCTATGATTATAAATGTCGATAACTTGCCTGTCTGCAGTAGTTTGACAGAAGATGGTGCCAACATGGCCAAAGTGGATTGGGATAAACTACATAGAAAGGATGTCTTGTACTATTGTGGGAGGACGGATGCTCTCATAAGGGAAGTACAGCTACCCATGGGTGCTATTCTGTGTTCAAATATTAATTGTGATGATGTCCGCCACAGTAATGATATATGTGAAATGTACAATGGTATAGTGAGTGCTATACATGATGCCAGTTGCCTGTTATATACACACTCCAGAAGGGCTAAGAATACCAAGCCTGGTTGGAATAAGTATGTAGTTGACCACCAAGAAGCTGCTAAGATGGCTCATAGGTCTTGGGTTATAGCTGGTAGACCCAGACAGGGGCCAGAGTTAGTACACAAAAAGCATACCAGGGCTAAATATAAATATGCAGTGCGCTTTGTTGGAAAGCATGAGGAAGCCTTAAGAGCTCACTCTATGGCTGGAAACTTGATTGGCAAAAATGTCACTGAGTTTTGGAAGGAGGTGAAAGCTACAAATAGGGCCAAGACAATATTGCCTTGCTATATTGAGGGTGTATCTGGTCCAAAAAATATAGCAGAGCTGTGGAGACAGCACTATGCAACTCTGTTTAATTGTATTAAAAGTGAGCCCTATTGTGTGGGTGAGTTAAATGAGGATGTAATTCACTTTACTCCCAATGAGGTCTATAATGCTATAGAGCAACTAGCTGATAACAAAGCTAGTGGTAAAGATAACATTACTGCGGAGCATCTCAAGTTTGCCAGCCCTAGAGTGGCAGCCCTTTTATCCATTTGCTTCACAGGGCTGATGACTCATGGTATATTGCCAGACACCATGTTGACCGTCACATTAGTGCCCGTCATTAAGGACAAGGCAGGGAAAATAGGGAGTCTTGACAACTATAGACCCATCGCTCTAGCTAGCATTCTTTCAAAGGTGTTAGAAAAGATGCTACTAGATAGATTGAGTGGGCTCATTTGCACCACAGAAAATCAATTTGGCTTTAAGTCTCAGCACAGTACTGATCTATGTATCTATGCCTTGAAAGAAGCTGTTGAATCCTACAGAAGGCAGGGCTCTACAATGTTTATTGGGTTTATTGATGCGTCCAAGGCATTTGACAGAGTAAATCATCATAAGCTTTTTACTAAACTCATGCTTAGGGGTGTGCCGGGATGCATCATACGTATACTGGTTTACTGGTATGCCAAACAAAGTATGCAGGTTAAATGGGGAAATAGCTTATCGGCCCCCTTCAGTGTAAGTAATGGAGTACGGCAGGGGGGGCTTCTGTCTCCAGCCCTGTTTAACTTATACATGGATAACCTTTCAAAGCAGTTGGGGAAATGTAAGACGGGTTGTGTAATAGGGAACACTCTGTTAAACGACCTGATGTACGCAGACGATTTAGCTATTATGTCCCCCAGCACTGTTGGGTTCTAGCAGTTGTTGGATATATGCTCCAGGTATGGGGTTGAGTTTAATGTACAGTACAATGCAAAGAAGAGTTTTGTGTTGGTTTGTAGGACTAAGGAAGATCAGAAGGTGCACTTCCCTATGTTTTACCTGTCTGGACATTGTATCTGTGTATCTAACTGTATAAAATATCTTGGGCATATTATTACTGACAAGATGGAAGATGATGCTGACATGTATAGGCAAAGACGAATGTTGTATATCCAAGCGAACATGTTAGTCAGGAAATTTCATTACTGCTCTGATGATGTGAAAGTGCACTTGTTTTGTGCTTATTGTACCCCTATGTATGCAGCCCCATTATGGGTCAACTACAAAAAGGAGACCATGCGCAAACTGCAGGTAGCATATAATGATTGTCTGAGGATACTGTTGAAGAAGCCCAGGAGCAGCAGTGCAAGTAAGCTTTTTTGTGACTTGAGGCTAAGCTGTTTACAGGCCCGTTTGAGGAACCTAATGTATAAGTTTATGTGTCGACTTGATGAGTCACAAAACTGTATTATAGTAAGGCTCACAAGTCCCAGGTGTAGTTCGGTCCGATATCAATCACATCTATGGAAGCATTGGTATGAGTGCCTTTTAAGACTCTTGTGAAAAAGGGTGTATTTTATATGTTTATGTAACGGTTTTTTTTTTTTTTTCTTTTTGTATATGTTGTATGTCCTGCTATTGGGCCTAGGGCCTGTAATAAAGAGGAAGAAGATAACGATACTTTTATTTTTGGTACTTGCCGATTCCGAGTACCGATACCAATATTTTAAAATTTACAGGTAGATTTTTAAAATATAGGGTACAGAAACTAAAAGAATATGTATAATGTTAGTTGGTCAACTTTATTTATCAAATAGATACAGTCAAACCAAAATGTATTTAGAACCCATTATCATAAACTGTGTCCTGCACCCACTAGTAAAAAAAAAATAATATATATATATATATATATCAAAAATTGTCAAAAGATGGTGTATATCTGCTGTCTGAATAATTTTTGGGTTGACTATATATCCCTTAATTATTTTTATTTTTACACTTAATTATGCCCATTAAAATGTGTTTTGTTACTTTCACTGCTACAATCCAAAGCGACTCAAATAATGGAGAATCAGTCGTGAAGCAAGCAAAACATGGCATCGCATTTCACACAGGCTGCTATAGTTTCACTTTCGCCGGATATTCGTGTATGCTTAAGGATGAAAAAAAGAACGATGTTTATAGCGAATTCCCCTATATATATATATATATATCTACGAATTTGTTTTAATGCAAAAGATGTGTGTGCTAAATATGCGAACATCAATGAAGATCTGGAAACAGCGCGCGCTCTCTCTCTTTATCTGTCTCGCGCTTTCTCTCTCGCTCCCTCTCTCTCTATACCGTTAAATAACTTGTGCATTGATTTACTTAAATTGTTTTTGACATATCTCACCGAACTACAAACTTTCCAGTGATGTCAAGGCGGTATATTAACTCGACAAGCCCGCACATCTTGGCCGCCGCGCGCTCAATCCAATCTGCGTGCTTTGCCTATCAGCTGAGGCCCACCAGTTATGCAAGCTTAATACTGAATGTTTAACATTATATTACTTACATACACATACTTCGTAGACATCATTATACTCTAATGACTGTTGTTTTGTTGTCGGTGAATTGCCTACATACGCACTTGATGTGGTATCGGCGTTTGGTATCGGGGCATTTTAAGGAGTACGAGTAGGAGTACAGGAACTCAGTATCGGCCCGGTATCGGTGCATCCCTAGATTGAACATTTTATAACTGAGCTGAAGCTACTTGTCAAAGACTGCGGTTACCCCAACAGTGACGAAATGGTCAGGGACCGCATTGTGTTCGCCACGAACTCCCCACGCGTCCGCGAAAAGCTGTTAAGCCAGGGAGCCGAACTGACATTAGACAAGGCGATAGATATCGCCCGTTCCCACGAGCTAGCACAAACACAATTAAAGGAGATGACCGGATCAAAAGATGCCCCCAAAATTGATGCTGTGAATGCAACAAAAAGACAAAATGCTCACAGATACACAAAAACAAAAGACCACAAACTAGTACACAGAGAATGTGACAGGTGTGCAGGCTCACACAGTCCAAGAGATGCATGTCCAGCAAGAGGCAAACAGTGTATGAAATGCAAAAAATACAACCATTTCGCAAAAGATTGCAAAACTAAGAATACTGCTCCAACAAAGCCTCAAAGGAGACCCGTGCATGCCTTAGTGCAAAATAACGAAGAGGAGCAGTGCGAATTGCACATCGACAGCATTACAACTGTGAATGCAAACAAAAACAACGTACAAGCTTATGCAGACATTAAAGTTGGACCTAGCCAGCAAACAATCAGGTTCAAAATAGACTTGGGTGCGGAAATCAATGCTATACCAAATAACACCTTTAATACATTATTCAAAAGAGTGCCTGTTGCACCACCCACACAATCTATTACAGCCTATGGAGGCAAACCATTGGAAGTTCGAGGCACCTGCATGCTGGAATGTGAGCATGACGATCGCTCAGCGCTGCTAGAGTTCCATATTGTCAAGGCCAAAGCACCACCCATCTTAGGTTTAAATGCTAGTTTAGACCTAAACCTCATTAAACTAGTAATGGGAGTAAGTAAAGAGCAAACAAAAATAGACAATAACCCCAAGACCATACTAAAGGAATACGCAGATGTTTTTCAAGGCATTGAAGAATTCGCGGGAGAATGCACATTCCGGGTCAACCCACATGCAACGCCAGTGGTTTAGCCTCCACGCAGAGTCCCCATCGCGCTACGAGCCCGGCTAAAAGAGGAGCTTGACAGAATGGAAGACAATAACATCATTGTCAAGGTAACTGAACCCACTGAATGGGTTAAGCCCTAGTGGTGGTTGAAAAACCCAAAAGCCAAAAACTACGAGTGTGTCTGGACCCCAGAGGTCTCAACAAGGCTATCCAGCGGCCCCACTATCCACTCCCCACACTTAAAGAGGTCACCACAAAGCTCACGGGAGCCCGATACTTCAGCGTCCTGGACGCCAGGTCAGGTTACTGGGCTATTAAACTGAGCACAGAATCATCCATGCTAACCACATTTAATACACCATTTGGCAGGTATAGGTTCCTCCGACTGCCCTTTGGGATTAATTCGGCACAGGATGAATTTCAGAGACATGTGAATGAAACGTACGAAGGCCTCAAAGGTGTTGCTGCCATAGTCGATGACATCCTTGTATACGGCAGGGACAAAGAGGAACACGACACCAACCTCAGAGCCATGCTTCAGCACACGAGAGAGAGAGGGCTAAAGCTAAACCCCGACAAATGCCGGGTCGGCATCCAAGAGGTCAGCTATTTCGGCCACAGGCTCTTAGGTGAAGGTATTAGTCCAGACCCACAAAAGGTAAAAGCCATACAAGAGATGCAGCCACCACAGTCCAAGCCTAAGTTAGAGACCATACTCGGCATGGTCAACTACCTGGCCAGATTCACACCGCACCTTTCAGAGGTAAACGCACCACTCAGGTAACTCCTAAAACAAGATTGTGAGTTCATATGGGACACTGTTCACGACAGAGCGTTCAAGCAGATCAAGGAACTGATCACAAATCACCCAGTATTGACTTACTTTGACCCAGAGATGGACCTTACATTGCAAGTAGACGCCTCAAAAAGTGGCCTAGGCGCAGTTCTACTTCAACACGATAAACCTGTCGCTTATGCATCCAAGTCACTCAACAGTACTGAACAGAATTACGCCCAAATAGAGAAGGAGTTGTACGCTGTGTTGTTCGGGTGTAAGCGGTTCCACGAGTATATGTATGGCAGAAAAGTAACTGTGGAATCTGACCACAAGCCTCTGGAGGCAATACTCAAGAAGCCTCTCGCCTCAGCCCCTCCTCGTCTTCAGAGGATGATACTCCAACTCCAAAAATACGACATTCACATCCTCCACAAACCCGGGAAACAGATACCAGTGGCCGACACTCTGTCTCGTAAATCTATTGAATACCACGACGACAGCTTAAGCGAAGGCATGGACGCACAGGTACACACCCTGATAGCTAACATCCAAGTCAGTGACAACAAACTGAAGGAAATAATAGCAGCGACAGCACAGGACACTCAGCTTACAACACTGAACCAGGTCACAAAGACCGGCTGGCCTGACACATACAAACAGTGCCCCACCACTCGTTCGAGAATATTGGAACCACCGATGTGACATTTCCGAAATTGACGGCATAATGTTCAAAGGAGAGAAAATCATAGTCCCCCAGAGCTTACGAAAGCACATGCTCAACCGCATCCATACGGGACATATGGGTGTGGAGAAATGCAAGCACAGAGCACGAGACCTTTTATTCTGGCCGCGAATGGGACAGCAGATTGAAACAATGGTGGGACAATGCAGCATTTGTCAAGAACGACGCAATGGCAACACCAAAGAACCCCTGCTATTGTACACCATTCCTGAAAGACCATGGCAGGTGGTAGGAACCGACCTGTTCACATGGAGCGAACAGAATTACATTATCATAGTGGACTATTATAGTCGATACTTCGAGATGGAAAGGCTCCACAGCTGCACTGCATCAGCTGTCATCACCAAACTCAAGGCAGTGTTTGCGCGCCATGGCATACCCGAGCGCGTCATCAGCGACAACGGCCCTTGTTACAGTGCAGATGAGTTCCACAGATTTGCAGCGGAATGGGATTTCGAACACTGCACCACAAGCCCAAGATACCCTCAAAGCAACGGCCTAGCAGAGAAAACCATTCAAACTGTCAAGCGCATCCTAGGAAAAGCGAGAGCTGATGACAAAGACTACTATCTTGGACTATTAGAATACCGGAATGCACCTGTGGACAACCTAAAATCCCCAGCCCAACTCTTGATGAGCCGCAGGCTGCGGTCAATTCTTCCCATTACTCCTGCACGACTCCAGCCTAAAGTCACCCCTCAGCACGTACTCCAGAATCGGAGAGGAGCATGTCAGTACCGACAGCAACGGTACTACAACAGATCTGTCAAAGCTCTACCTCCCTTAACTGCAGGGACACACATCCGTTTCCACCAGCTTTTAAAGGCTTTTAAATAAAAACACTCCGGCGATAGAACACAATAATAATAGAAGAACATATTAAAAAGGGGAAAATGAGTTCTTATAAATGCCTGTGACATATTTTGTCGCTGCGCTCCGTCCGTGCTGACTAATCTACATTATTTACAGCTGTTTTAAAGGCTCGGACGATCGCGCCCTGTAACGCATTCATCCTCGCTTCTCTCAATAAGAAAGACTTCTCTCGGACAAACACAGGTGAGTTTTTATGAAAATATATGATATCTTGGCGAATATAATCGAAAACAGTCGTTTGTGCCTCATGTGAACATAAACTGTTGACAAATAATTCAGAGGTGGATCATTATGATCATTATTTGAGCATTAAAGCAACCGCATTCACCAGCTGCTTTCTGACTTCAATGTTAATCCATAAAAAAAGAAAATCATTAGTTTGTCTTGGCTTCTTATAGGTATGTATTAATTAATTAATTAATTAATTTATTACTCTAAAAAGAGGAAGAAGATAGAAAAGATGTGCAGGACTGAATTAGTTTTGATTTTTCGTCGAATTTATTATTTTTTACATGTCTATTCAAGTGAGGACTTTAATTTTGAAAAGCAACCAAAGACTCCTGTTAGTTCAGGAAGCAGGAAGTTTTAAGTAGTACTGCAGTGTAGGGATGGGGCAGGGTTGCCGCGGGTCCTTAAAAAGTCTTAAATTTAGTTTATCAAATTTAAGGTCATAAAAAGTCTTAAATTGTACAAGAAAGTCTTAATTATGATTAAGAGGTCTTAAATTTTAGGCACGGGAAGACCAGAATTGCGATACAGCTTAGTGTCATGATTAAACTTCAAAAGGCTATGATTTCGTTACATAAACATGAGCGCTGCACGTTCAAAGTCCGGTGCTGAGCTGCTTTGTGTACTGCCATTATCGGGGAAACACATGTCTGCAGTTCCGAATGCGCCATCTGCTGGCAGAGATTGAATGTGCATTTTTAATAAGCCTGTTGTTTTGAGTAGAGTATTCTTACAATACAGAAGGCTGTAGTTTCAGGACCGCATTTCTAGGACCCTGTAATTTTTTTTTTTTAATTATTTATTTATTTTATTTTATTTATTTGTCGTATGTATGCATTAACAGCTCATACTATTTATAGCAGTTGCTATTCAATATCTGTATATTATTTTTAAGAAAATACTAAATGCAGTTGTTTAATTATATACACTTAATTATTGTCCTAACCAGCTCCTAATCCTAAACTTACCCCTGGGTAACCCTCTTGAAATATTTAGTCTAATTTATTTCAGTATATTCTAGATTTCTGTTCATTAGCTGCTGCGCTTCATGTCTGACGTGTGACCCACTTAACAAAGTGAAGTAAACGGTAAAACAATTGCCATACAAATTAGTGTGTTTATTAGTATTTCAATAAATTTAAAATAATTTGAATACAAATACTAATTTACAACATCCAGCAGCACAATGAACTGTTTTTTACAGTTAAATGGGCTAAATGGAGATTTCTGACACCCCTTTGAACACTCAAGTTTATGTGAGCTTTTACATTAAAAATAAGATGGCAAGATAAAAAAAATTAGTAGTTTCAATGGATCTAGTCTTTGCGTCTGTTTAATATTTCTTTGTTGGAATATAATTGCTAGATGGCACTGTCCCAAAAAATAGGGTCCTATAAATGTGGTCCTAGAACTGCAGCCTCTGGTATTGCAGGAACATAGTATTGGGGTTGTTTTTGTTCAGACCAAAGCGAAAAGCGACCCATGTTTTTACCCTGTAAACATGCAGAGCTGTAAATGTGAACTGGTGGATCAGTTAGAAGATAATTCATCATAAAAATCTAAACACTAACATGTATTTGTATGTTTTTTTTTAATTAATATAATAATTTATTAATGATAATTGTTTCAATTAATATAAGTAAAGTTTTGACTCTTCTTAAAAATTGATACTTTAAAGAAATGTGAAGTGTATCACTTTATACAACTTTTTGTTTTTGTGAAAAATCTGAACTGTAAATCAGTTTTCACAGTAGTTTAGTCATTTTACAGTTTAATATTTAACCATAGACATTGCCTTACCCTGCTCATATGGTATTAATTTTATTTGTGCAGGTCTTAAAAAAGGTCTTAAAAAGTCTTAAATTTGAGCTTAAAAATCCTGCAGCAACCCTGGGATGGGGGTATCGATTCTCATGCGATACTCAAATAAAAATATCGATATTAAGGTATGTTTTATTTACCAGTTATTTTGTTTATTTAACAAAAAATAATGCGTACAATATGCACTGAATTGGACGTGTAACCTATGTTAGCGAACATTGCGCAGCACATAACTATTTTCCTTTTTTTTAATTGCAAATTCAAATATTACAATAATGAAGATGTAACACGGGGCAAACGGACATCAAAAAAAAAAAAAAAGGCAAAAAAAGACTTTAAATCAGATGAAAACAATCTAAAGAACTATTTTCCTGCTCATCTGAATGCACGCAAATGTTGCAAGACAAAACCAATCAATCACAGAGAGCATTCACTCACTTCAGACAGTGCATTCAAACAAGGCTGCGTTTCCCAAAATTATCATGAGAAAGCATTGATGCTTTTGGGAACGGCAGCCCAAAACAATGCCTATCAGAGGACAGAAAACGAAAAACAAAAAAAAAAAACATGTTTGTGTTATTTCACAAAAAACAAATTGAAATTGAAGCCTATGTAATTAGTGCAATTACATTTATTTAAATTAACGTTTAAAGTTCATTAATCATGTTCTATTTTGTACAGGGGCGGATCTAGAAAATTTTTTTAGGGTGGTAAAGGGGTGGCATGCGGTCTATGAGGGGTGGCAACTCCAAAGAAAGCCCCCATGTGTAGTTTTTGGGGATTTATAGTCTGACATACACAGTTGTGTACACAAATATTGCATTACCATTAAGTAATCATCTATACTGTTTAAAATGAAAAATAAATAACAACATTTCAATGTTCATCATGGCACCAAGTCAATAAACAATATATATGAAAAAAAAACTTCAACAGGATATACAGTAAATGAGTTTATATCACTAAAGAATGCAATTCTATTAAATTACTACTTAGATGGTATAAATCACGTTTTAGTGCAAGTTTAAGATGTTAATGTTGATGATTTAATGTTAATTTCCTAACAGAAAAAGAAATATAGAAAGGAATATTATAATATCAAAGCACTGAAACTGGATCAGTTTTGGAAACAATGTTTGATTTTCTGTTATTAACAGAGGTGGGAATGTCTGTAATTACCCACAACACACTATCAACCATATAATCTTGCAACACCCCAGCAACTGCATAGCAAGAGCCTAGCAACCACCCAGAATATCCTAGCAACTAGCAACACTTTAGCAAACATCTGTAACTGACCAAACTATTTATGATTTTAACTATTTAAGTCTTAAGACAAGCCAGGATAAATTTGCCTTTCAAACATTTCAATCTAGTTATTACAGGTATTCTTAAATGATTACACAATTCAAATACAAAAATGACTCTCCTGCCCAGTGAACACTCATGAGATCAATAACACTAACAAAAAAGTCTTATTAGGAAACTCAATGTCTACTACAGTATACAACATAAATTAAATTACAGATTGCTAATTCAGCAATTAATTTTTGGGAAAAAATATTTTCATTTTACTACTGTAAAGTAATCTTGCAGCAGATTAAAAACACTAGAAAAGTTCAAATAACAAAGAACTGTATATGAGCTTGGTATGCACCACAATACAGTACAGTAAAAAATGAAATTTAAAATTTAATTCAGCATCCTCTGCACATTTGGCTAAATTTCATTAGAGTATACAGTACTATTTGGTTTCCTAACACAAGACTATATCTCTAGGTAGTCATTTCTCAGTTCTGCAAAAATGCAGTAGGCTACACATAAAAAATGGTTACATTTTGGTTACATGGATGCAGAGATTGTGATTGGTGTGTCATCAGTTTTGCTACTTAATGTTTAACTTACTTATCGTTAAACTTTTCGAGAAATGTGTCTTTGTTTTTAGCACTGAATGAATGGTTTGGGAGTATAAGTCAACTAACATCAGTTACATTGTGTTAACAATCGAGAAAACTGCAATACGACCAGATGTTTACCTAACTCTGCTTTTAGTTTCCGCGATCGGCATCTTCTTATTGATTTCATGCTATAATTGTTTCGTCGGATACGGCAAAAAGGCCTACAGTATATCCATGATGAAAGTGGAGCGAGCGGTCAGAGAATCGGATCACCAAACAATTATGCGATGAAGGAGGCTGGGCGCAGAGTACAGTTCACCTCTCCCAAATGATGTGGAGGTGAATTGGTTTAGTCTTGACTTCTGGTCGTGAGTGACAGCGTTGGGGGATGGGAAATCTGTTGATTGTCGATTACAAAGTAAACACAGCGATGGAGAGAAAAAGGCCAAAGCTGTCAGGTGCCCAATTTAGGAAAAAAAAAGAAAAGAAGATGAGGAAAAACGGGCAAAAGATAAAGGTATGCAACAATGTTCTCTCTGTATGATTAAGGTATTCATGTCATTATGTTAATTAGAGGTATAACGTTAACTCTTAGGTTTGTTAGCCTTCTTGCTTATGATGCTTGCTATGCTTACCTTGCTAAAAAAAAACACAATAAAAGCCTAATATACAAACCATCACAGAAATTCTAATGGTTTCTATTAAATAGCATTATGAACCATTAACTTTTTCCAGTGAAACTATTACAAAATTCCTTATTGTAGTGTGTTTTGGACACTTTTCCAATAGGATTTACCATCCCACCCACCAATAGAATCCATCATATACCAGCAGACACTGTTATACTTACCATTAAAACCAATACAATTGGGGGCGCCGGGAGGGAGTCTCGCCCGGGGAGCAATTCAGTGTAGAACCGCCACTGCTTCTGAGTTAGCCGAGAAGCAGTAATTATGTGATTCACGAACAAATGTAAAACAATTTGTTAGTGAACTGGGCCGCGCTTTGTGTTTTTGACTCAAAAAGAGCCGGTTCATAAGAGTCATTTGTTAATGAAGTCGAATACACTGGGCGCGCTGCGTGCGCGTGCAACTATCGTGCACATTTTATTGAACATTGCACATTATTCGCGTTACGCTGTCATCGCTGCGGCTGAAAAGTAGCACATGAAACACTGCTTACATTTATATTTTATTCTGAGATAATTCTGGGGTGGCAGGTGGGGTGGCACAGCTTTTTCTTAGGGTGGCAGTTGCCACCCCCTGCCACCCCGGTAGATCCGCCCCTGCCTGCCACGAATAAATAGATTAAATTACGTGACTAAATCACGAACTGCCGTGAGACTGGGTTGTGTATGCATCATTTTGTTCTAAAAAAAACCAATCTTTTCATGTAGTCTTTTTCTTAAAGCAAGTGACACCTGTGTGTTGTTTGTATAAATTAATAAATTGGTCAAATGTTCTTCTCTATAGACTGCACCATTGCTGTCGCTGCCACTTTTGTCCAAGTACTTTTTAACGTACTTCATCTGCAGGACAAACAGGTATTTAACACACATTTTGCAATAATGCCATGTGCACAAAAACTAAAACTATTTACAGTTATAAGATATGTTCTTATCAAAGAAAAAGCAGACTTGTTTAGCAGAATTAGGCTAATCTAAGGTGGCATCTCTACTTGCCCAAAAACCAGCCGCACTTGATATTGATATTGATATTCTTTATTTATTTTATTTGTGTGTGTGTGTGTTTTGTATTATTCTGAAACTGCAATTCAGCTTTAAGAATGACCATTACTCAAGTCTTTGAGTCTGTTGAGTCACAAGCAAGTCAGAACTGTAATGCCAATGCTTAATTGGATTTGTGAATGTGTCTCATGTGACAAACATGACAAAGCAACTCAAATCATGGCAAAACAAAAGAGTACGAATAGATGTCTATTTGACATTTGATAGGAAACGTCCAATAGACACCCCTGGGTGTGGGATTGTTGTGCACACATTGTCAAACATTCCCTTAAAAATTCCCATACAACTCCGATATGAATGAATAATAAAACAATTACACTTGCACAAAGTGCCTAAAATGCAAAATAAGAAGATAGTGAAAAACACATGAAAAGTTGTAATTACTGTATACTCACAGTATGTGAAAATGAAAATACAGAAATACAGAAAATAGAAATATTTGTTTAAAAGTTTATTTATTCTTGTTCATTTATTCTTATATTTATTGTTTTATTTCTGTGTTTTGTAAAGCGATCGGCCATCGTAATTAAAGGACGTTTGAACATTTCCCCTTCCTTCGAGATGTTTACCCTCTTTCATCTACCAGAAATTGCACAGTTCCAAGGTCCAGCAGAAAAACACACCTGGTCGAGCAAGGACAGAAGTATCTGCAGTTTCGAAAGGAGAGGACTGCACAGGAAATCCTGCAACACCTGAGGACCATATTCAGTTCAAATCTGAAGAATAGCACACATTAAACAGCCAGGTTGAAGTCTTGATGGTTCTGCTGTGTTAGGCAAACTTTTCAAAGATAAGACAACCTCCAGCCATCAAGTTATCTACTAGATGTGAAAAAGATGAAAGATGAGGTAATTTACATAAATTAACTTGAACAGAATCTGTAGTGTATTTGCATATAATGCAGATCTGTTTTCATTTCTCTTTTGTTGAATTGTGTGTCCCATGAATAATTTATTTCAATTCAGCCTGTTGGAGCCATTATTTTGAGTTGTCATTTTTGTTTTTGACACTAGAGGGCGTATGAGTATTTTCAGTATATTTAACCCTCAAAGACAGACACAGCCGCCCGGGCTAAAAATAACTATTGTTAATAAATATCTAATAACTTTTGAACCGCTCGTCCAATCTGAATGATTTACAAAAGAACCGCAAAGCTGAGATCTTACGCTTTTTTCCTGTATCACGTTGGTCTCATTTTCAGAGGATATTCAAAGGCTCCGTAGTGAACGTGATTATGTCATTTTTTGATCGCATTGATTTGTCAGAGAAACCAATGCATTTAGTTCCTCTCAGACAAGCAGGAACGATTGTTGATGCTTAGTCCCACCCCCGTGCCCAGATTGGTTCAAACTGTCACCTATTCAACCAATAAACATAGTTTTTGGACTTTTGTACCACCAATCAGCAATGTTTCTTTGGAAATTTGAACAAACTCAAAGTGAAAGTAAAGTATGTGGTGCGTGCATGAAAACAAACACAAAATAGCACATTTGCATGACAGCACTCTCTGAAAAAGCATAGAAAAACACATGACAGAGCACTTTGACACATAACAAAACAAAAGCAAGGATGAAACAGCTGTACATGTCCGATAATGCGCTGGAACTTGTTTTCACATCGCTATGCGCTGTCCCGGTAAAACGCGAATACAGCCAGTGGATCGATCCATTTGACTGTTACATTATGGTAATTCTTCTCATATAGTTTATAAAGATCATTTGCACAATTTTTTTTCAGTTGCACTCTCTATATTTTCTCTCATTTTGTGTGTAGTTTGTGAATCATTTGCACTGTTTGTATATTTGTTGCACAAGACCGTTTGTGCAGTTGTTTTCACTACTTGCTGCACTGTTTGCGTTTGTTCATACTCTGAAAATATACAGTAGTCAACATTTGAAGTGGATCAAAACCTTACATCAAAGTTGTCCTTAAACCAAAACAATACCCATTCTTGTCTTAGGACAACTTTGATGAACTTTTTTTGATCTACTTCAAATGTTGACTACTGTATTTCTCTGAAAAACAAAAACTCACCTTTTATTTATTTATTTTTTTACTTGTGTTTACTTTTTACATAATACTGTTTCCGTTTACTTTACTTCCTAAACATTTTTGAACACATTAATATTGTCAATAGACTAAATAGACCTCTATACCAATATTGTAATAAATGGCTATAACTTGCTTGGGGAATGTTATATGTAGATGAAATTTTATTTTGAAGTGTAAAACACCCAAATACAACTTTCTAAAGAAAAACATCCAAACTTCATGAGTTTCGGTTTGAGTGCACAGTAAAAAAAAAACTCCAATTGTTGCTTGCGATTTTCTTAAAATTTTGGAAATTCATTCATTCTTAGAGAAGACAAAAAGAAAAATTGTGCCTTTAAATTAGCTAGACTGAATGATATTTAGCTATCTCAATGATATATAGCACTTGATGCTGACTACTAGAATAGGTCTGAAAAAACAAAGAAAAGTGCTGGCATGTCAGGTGCACCGAAAATTGGTCTTTAAGGGTTTTTAAGTAAGACATTCATTAGTTACAGGTGCGCTATGGAAGGTCAAACAAACCTTTTGGCAGTGCCGTGTCGAGCGCACTGTGTAGGACTCGTAACAGTTTTTTTGTCTTGAATTTAAACATTTTGTTTGTAACAGGAAAAACGACGTTAAGTTTGTTTGTTTTATTTTTTGTTGTTGTATGCGATGCCAAATGGATAATAAATGGATTGGATCCGAAAGTATGGATAATGTATTTATTTTTAGTCAAGACAGAAGCACGCGTCAAAACCAGACTCTTAAACTATGACAAATCTATGCCATTAATAACCGAGCACACCACTGATGCTGACGCGTGACGCGTGATCATTCCCACATCCTCGCGGTCGATCTTATCTAACCTGCTCGCGCGAACACTTTTATTTTTGTCAGTCGTGGGGCGGGACTTGCTGTTTTAATTGTAATCTCAAACGCCATTGGTTACCTTCCTTTTCCGGAAGTGAGCTGTGATTGGACGTCTGTGATTATCAATCAAGCCCTGAAGCGAGGTTTAGCAAGATCAGACCTGGGCATTGTACGGCCCCCGGGCCACATCCGGCTCTCTGGCTATCCTTGACCGGCCCACGTAAGGTCAATCGCAAAAAGGTGTAATTATGTGCACGCAATACAAGCGCACTGCTTTTATTTTCAAAGTGCTATTATTATTATTATTATTATTATTATTAACAATTATTGCATACTGTTTACATATTTTTGTCTAAATATTTTGCTTTATTACACGTCTTGTTTGGTCTAATTTCGTATCATTGCATGTTAAAAATAAAGTAATTTGTTATGCAGACGCAAAATGTGAAACTGCAGTCTTATTCGCATAGGCTAGCATTTTTATAAATATTTGTAAAATATTTTATATTCATCATATTTTACTTAGCTTCAGAGACAAAATGTCCATTGCCAGAGTCATCCATCTGTTCCGTCATCTTCCATTGCCATTATCCCTGCCAGCTCTGTTATAATGTCAGATGATGATACAGCTCAAGCCTCTGATTCTCAGTTGAATGGGGGAAGCTCTGTGAGTCTCATAGACAACAGCAGGTAAAAATAGCTGTTTTGTCTTGATCGCAGCCGATTTGCATTTGAGAGGTGTGCACTCCTTGGTAATATTCCTGTTGTGGATTATATTTTGCAATGCATTGTTACATATAAGGTCATTTGTAATCATGTTCACATAATGTAATTTAATAACTGATATAATTATGTCAGTTCATCCTCAACAGTTCACCTGCAGCAGCCTCTCTGCACTGATGCAGTGTGAATTCTCTTTCAAAAAGAATAAAGAGAATCTTGTTCTAACTCTGGAGAATCTTCCTGATTAAAATGGAAGGTGAACAGTCATTCACAGAAGAATAGACACATTTGAGTGCAGAATACTACTAGGCCAGTAGATGGAGCTAAATAACTAATAAACATAATATGTTGGAAAGGATATGTCTTGTTTGACAAAAAAAGATTTGTAAATAAATAAATCCATTATGTGCCATTATTGTCCTTTAAGCAGAATTACTGCATAACGCCTTCCTTTTTGTTGCTGTTAACTTAGGTTCCATTTTCAAAAAATATCAAGCTTTTGAGTCATCAAATCAATGTGAGCTCTCAGCACCTGCATAAACTTTCAATGGCAAGTTCAATGTGACCACATTCAGGTAGAAGCAACAAATATGTATCTGTCTGTGTGTATTTACACAATATATGAGAATAAGTGCTGTCCTTTTTACATCGTCCTGTATACGGTAAAAGGACATTGAATTCATAAAAACGAGGAAAAGGAATTAATCAAAAGGTTTCAGTTATTTGTGTGTGTATAAGGAAACTTTACTTTCCATTGATGTGCATATGTTACTATGTTAGTACATACAATGAAATGACAATAGATTCACGACATTGAGGGCTCAATCGTGTGATTTTTGTAATGTTATAATCTGGGAGTCCTTTGGATCACAACCAGCTTAATTATGCACACACACAAAACTGTCCTGCAGCTCTGTCATTCACAGGTAGGCTGATGATGTCCAGTGGATCGTAGGTTTTCCTCATCATCTCATCATCAGAACTCTGCCTCTGCTTTCCTCCTTCTTTCTTCTGACTCCAGTCCTCTAGTTTTGGCAGATCCAAATACCCTCCATCTTGTCTGTCAACCGTTCCCAGGTCTAAGAAATGGAAAGTGTAAAGTTTAAGCAAAAATGTATTGCATATTTGAAAAATATAACAAAATCATACTTTCAAATTCTTGAGCTTTTTAGTAGCTGCAAATAGGCCTGTGTCCTTTAGATGTCATCTTTAAAAGTCATGACTTTAAAACAAGCAGGAGTGACCTTAGAAACAAATTCAACAAGAACAAAAACTACCAACATGATTGCATACATTTTTACTAAATGTTAAAAACATGTTTTAATTGTAATTTAAATTTAATGAATTTAGATAGATAGATAGATAATTTTACCAAAATAAGAGGGATCTCACAAAATGCATGTTATTTTTTTATTTAGTATTGACCTGAATAAGATATTTCACATAAATGACGTTTACATATAGTCCACAAATAAAAATAATAGTTGGATTTATAAAATTACCCCGTTCAATACTTTACATACACTTGATTCTTAATAATGTGTTGTTACCTGAATGATCCACAGCTTTTTTAAAATGTATTATTATTATTTATTTAACTATTACAGGAGGTTCAAACACTCACTGATGCTTCAGAAGGAAAAACAATGCATTAAAAGCCAGGGGTGTAAACTTTTGAACAGAATGAAGATGTGTACATTTTTCTTTTTCTTTTTTTTTTCATTTAGTACTGCCCTTTAGAAGCTAAAGAAGATAGTTACATGTTTCCCAGAAGACAAAATAAGTCAAATTTACCCTGATCTACAAATTCTAAAAGTTTTCACCCCTGGCTCTTAATGCATCGTGTTTCCTTCTGGAGCATCAGTGAGCATTTGAACCTTCTGTAATAGTTGCATGAGAGTCCCTCAGTTGTTCTCAGTGTGAAAAAATGGATCTCAGAATCACACAGTCATTGTTGATAAGGGTTCAAATACACAAAAATGCTAAAAAAAAAAAAATTGTGGGACCTGAAGGATTTTTCTGAAGAATAGCATGCAGTTTAACTCATGAACAACTCATGAACAACTATCACTAAACAAAAATATCTGAAATATCTTTTTCAGGTCAGTACTAAATTAAAAAATAACAGGCATTTTGTATGATCTCTCTAATTTTGGTAAAATAATTAACGTTTTGCAGATTCTGCAAGGTGTATGTAAACTTCTGCCCTTTCTCGCCCTTGTCTCCCTCTCTTACTATTTGTGGGTGGGTCTTGTATTGTATGTTGCATCCTGATTGGCCCGATTCACGTGACACGCGAAGGCGTGCCCACCCTACCTACGTCACACATAAAAAGTTGCTTCTGATTCCTCATGCTTCGGAGTGTGAGGGCTTCGGCAAATGTTGGTGACAGCAGCAGTCCATGTGATGGCCAGTTTTAAGATAATACTGTTGGCATTTATTTATTTTCTTGCGAAACCTGGGTATGCGGCGTCTAACGGTAAGCGTTTTTCCACTGTAACATTTATTTGTTCATAAAATGTACGCGTGGTGAACTCCGCATAACGATCATTGCATAGTTTAAACATCGTTAATGAATCTTAAAAGAACTTAAAACATGTCGTGTAATTAACTGGGGGTTTGTAATCCTCATCAGAATGCCCTGCAAATCAGGAAACGTCTTGTGAGAGCCTGCGGTCGACCGGTGGATACACATACAAGTTACCACCGGGCATCCCATGCGCTGATAATCACGAACAGGGATGGCACTTCCAGGTGGGAACGTTTGCTGTTCTGATTTTAATTGTAAAGTTATAATACAAAAACAGTCTTGTTTTGTTTTGTAACTTCTCGGTTTGCTGTTGTTTGTATAGAATGGAACTTTCATTGTGGATTCAGCTCCGAATGCCGATGGACCGAGATCATCCATTGTAGTGGATGTAACACCTCAGAAACTGACGCTCACTGTCTGCGAGAACCTGCAGTGGCAATCTGAGGAGGTAATGAATGTGTCAGCTTCATTTACATGCAGTAAATTAAGCCTGTTTGTGTGGTTCTAAAAGCAGTGCTACATTGTCATGCCATTGGGACAGACCAGGTTCTAAAATATAATTTTTCTTCTCTTACAGTGTCACTGTGTAATTAATTATACAGGTAAGCATTACGAAGTCTGACACCGCACATGCTCTAGAAACTAGTACTTTTCTGTGTATTTTTTAAGTATGCTTTTGTTTGTATTTGTCTAAAGTTACAGATTTGAAACGTTCAGCAGCACGTGACCCCTGGCCAAGAAATAAAACATCTGCACATGATCAAGATAGCAACACTGATGGCAACGGTAAAGGAAACAGTTTAGCCTTTAAAAGCCAAATGCTATTTCACCATAAAATCTAAATCTTCTATAATCTTCTTTTATATTTTGACATGTATATTCAACAGATTTACCTCCTGGGGTGATTGCTTTATTCGTAATCTTGGTTGCTGGTGCATTTACAGCCATTCTGATCATTGGAATATGGTAAGTGCCTTTTACAAAGTTGTGTGTGTGTGTACAAATGTGTGTACAAATGAAGACTAAAAGACTTTTGACTTTTTTACCACAGGGCAACATATTTCCGTAAACGAAAACAAACAGATGTGCTATAGCGGCAATGATTTGTGCCTTCGAGCAAATCACTTCAGGTTACTGGTTGCAGGTGTCTGGAATACGTTATGTGACAATATAATCACTATTGTACTTTCTTTATTTCCACTTTATTTTAAATTTTCTTTCTTCTATGATATTCACAAATATCACATTATATTGTTTTGGTAGCTTTTAGCATAGTACCTTTATGGATTGTAGAGCTTTGTGTGTGCCTTTAATCCAATGTAACCTTAAATCTGTCTTGTGCAGCATGGCATGTGGAACTATAGAGGTCACTGACACTAAAATGCAGAGAAATGGCATTATTATTATAATTTTTAAAATATGATGAGGTAGATCCTTTATATGTGACCCTGGACCACAAAACCAGTCATAAGTAGCACAAGTATATTTGTAGCAATATCCAAAAATACATTGTATGGGTCAAAATGATAGATTTCTCTTGTAGATGAAGATATTTAGTACATTTTTCTACCATAAATATAACAAAACTTTAAATTTTTGATTAGTAATATGCATTCCCAAGAACTTAATTTGGACAACTTTAAAGGCAATTTTCTCAATATTGTCTTAACAAATGATACATCCATGGAAAGCATATTTATTCAGCTTCGAGATGATGTATAAATCTCAAATTAAAAAAGTTGACCATTATGGCTTTGTGGTCCAGGGTCACATATAGCTTTGTATTATATATATATATATATATATATCATATACATTAATCATAACTATCTATCTATCTATCTATATATATATATATATATATATATATATATATATATATATATATATATATATATATATACACCAACATGCATTCCTATTGTGATGATATTAAATCTTATAGAGATCTCACTAAGTGGTATTAGTGAAACTCATGTCTTCCAAATTTGTATGACAATTTTGCATTACACTAAATTTTGCTCATTTGATCATAAATCAAGGTTATCAAGCACATATTGTACAGATGTCAAGGGGGCATGCATGTATATATATTTTGAATTACTATTTTATATAACTTTTTATAGAGTTCATAAATTGCATATATAAATAAAGCATGGCACACAGATCCAAAATTATTTTGGATAATGTTTACACTGTCAATACCTTCACTGCCTAAATCCATGTTCACACTGACAGCATTTAAATCGTTGGGGATCATCTCTTTTCTCAAAGGTGGTCCTAATTTTCTGTGGCATCCAACTGTTTGATAACATTATTAGTCACTGCATCATTGTTCATTTGCATAAAGATTTCACCAGAAATTGCAATCCTGATGAAAATGAATAATGTCAGTTTTGTCAGTGTGAACCCTCTCTTAAGGCTTTGTGGAGCTGTATGACCAGGGCAAGTATTTAAGTTGCCGCTGTGGAAGCAAAATGCAATAAAATGCTGTGCCAGTGAGTACACACATCTAATGCATTACTAGTTTAATCCAAAGAAAATTGTAGTGAACAAGTGTCCCCTATTCTTAGGTCTTACAAAAAAAGTTGCAAAATTTTAACTTTTATTTTTTCACTGGGACCATACACTCAAAGATATACCTCAGTATCACACCTTTATACATTGTATCTTTATAAACTATGCATTACTAACGTAAGAGATAGATAAAGTACAAAGGAGTACTTTTGAGGGTACTGCCATTGTGCCATTCTTTTCTGACAACAGACTGTTTTACATAAAAAGTGGTTTTGTTTCTGTGTGCCAAGCTACATATGATAAAGTACTCATTATATTGGGTGCTACTGATTTGTCTATACTGACTAGAATACCCTAAAAAAATTAAAGGATGCTGTTACACATTTTATGTCATGTTATGTGTAATATTATGATATTGATAAATAATAATAATAATAATAATAATAAATAATAAAATTTCAGTGTCAGCTGCCATTGTTTTGTGAGATGAAATTAGCACTTTGTGCAGAGAATTATGCAAAATGTATTATGTTTCTGTCACTTTTTGTGTAATCATGACTTATCTTTTCATATTTTCATATTTTGCTATTTTGTTGGAGGGCTTTCCATAAATAAAATCTGATAAGACCTTAAATGTCTTGTGAAGTTACTTCTTTGGTTATACACTTTGAAAAAAAAAATGAAAATGTGTTCCTTTCTTTTGATATGTTAAGAAATGCAGAAATTCAATTCAATTACCTTACACCAACAATCTAACCACTAACTGACTTTGACCTATTTTTCTCTGATAAGTACAGACCATTAACATGCACTCAGTCACCACAAAGAGCCCGACTGACTTCCACAGCTTCAAAACGAAAACATCCGGTGTACCTCAACAACTCAATCTTGCATTTCTTGGTTATGAGAAGTTATCTATCAAAATATCCTACAAACTGAAAGCTGGTCTTTACTGTCCCCGGGCCCTGTTTTTCTATCCATAACATCAGTACACAATCCCAAGTGCAACAAATATGTATGTTTTGATGTTCTGGTACAGAAAATTGGCTACAGCTTCCAACAGGCCTTAAGTTAAAAGTTAAGTTAAAAGGGCCAACACTGATGTCGCTACAATGTTTATGTGTTGAGAAATAGCTGGATAGCTGCCAGGGTGATGCTTAAAGAGCAGGTCATATGGGTTTTTCAAAAATATCTTTTTTGCAGTTTCTAACATAGCTATTTGTCAATGTAAACAGTCTGCTAAGTTGTTAATCAAAAAAGGCATGATAAGTAAAGATATTGTCTCTCAAATGAAAGAGTTGACTCTGAACTGCCTTAATGAGTCATATTTTCAGATCTTCTGCCTGTGACTCATATAAATTGCTGTGTAACACATTAACATAATCCCGTCTGTCTGCAAAATACAAATACCTGCCCAAAACCACTTCCGCTAGTCAGTGTTTACATCACGTTGAGAGGACTCTGTGTTGTGCTCTGTGAAAGCAAGTTTATTTAGTTTTCATTGCCGAAAGATGAGGATGTGAAGAATCACTGGTTAAAATTCATTTTTCCATGATACCACAGCAAGAAAATTCAAACTTTTATTGTGTGCTTGTCATTTTACCAATGACTGCCTTTCTAATCTTGATGAGTTCAACGCAGGATTTGCTAAATGCTTGTCCATGAAAGTCTGTACCTTCTTTATTTGGACCAACAAGCATCTCTAAACCACAACCTGTAATATGTGTACATTTTCAACTGAGTGCTCAAAATATCAAGTATTTTGTGCTAATATGTGATGTAGGTTTCCAGGTAAACCACAATATTACTGTCTTACTGAAATAGTTCTGATATTTCGCTGTAAACTCTCTATTTCCTATAGACTGTTTTGATTAATGTAGACTGTTGTTGTTCTAGTTAATTAGATTAATAATAAAAAAAAATGTAGACATGTTTTGATTTACAGACTGTATTGTTTGTTTAACTGTTAGTCACGTTAGCGCTTGGCTAATGTATCCACCATTATTGTTGTTAGTGATGGGTCGTTCTTGAACGATTCGTTCATTTTGAACGAATCTTTAATGTGACTCGGGAAGAACGAGTCGTCTCGACTCGTCTCTGATTCGTTCAGTCACGCATGTGCAACATCCTATTAGGTTCTGTACTGGAATTAGTTCACCTGTCTTATGGGGCTGTCACATACATGTCAAACCCGAAAACTTGTCAGATAAGAGGTGAGGTGAGCTAATCATAGACTGAAGACACAGGTAAACAATGAATTAATCTTTTCTGTTTCTTATAGCATTATAGTTTTGTCTTGTTTGTAGTGTGATCAACGTTTGTGTAAGCAGTAGATGTGTTAGGGAAGTAACACGTAATATTTTAATTATATTTTGCTAAAATGAACAAAATGACTCGAAAAAAGATTCGTTCATTTTGCTGAACGAGACTCAAAGGTCCGAGTCGGTAAAATGATCCGAACTTCCCATCACTGATTGTTGTGTGTATAGCAGCTAAACTAAGCTGTGAGTACGATTCGCTTGCACTGTGTTCGGAAAGACCAATCACAACAGACTTGGTCAGCTGACTAATCAGAAAAGAGTAGGTTTTTAGAAGGGAGGAGTTTAAAGACCCTAAGAACTGCTTCAAACTAATCGTTTTGAAATCATTGCAAAATGATTCTAATATTAAATACATATTCAGAGAAAATTACAATGTTTTCTGACTTTAGATGCATTTACACCTTTTGTAGGGGACTTCATCACAATATTAGGACACTCTAAAATACCACATGACCTGCTCTTTAAAGGCCCCTTCTATACAGAGCAAAAAGAGACAACCCAGCCAGAGACATGATCCCAGCCAAAGTGTTGACAGGACAAGATGAAATATAAGAATAAACAGCAACTGAGGTCTCTTTACTGAGATAAAGTGTGTTAAGAGGCAATGCATGATGAAAGTTTTCTGAAGAGGGAAGACAGTACAACATCATTTGAAAGTGTTTGAACAATGTCTGTGAATGCCTGTTAGAGCAGCAAAAACAATATTTGGGAAGGGGCTTAAATCATGTGATATTTAGTGACTCTTCTAAAACTGCACTAAAAGAAAGCAGGGAAACCAGCCAAGTGATTATATCTCTTTGAGGAAACAATACAGCCCCTGGGGACAAGCAAATAAGCTCAGTGCAGAGCTCTCACACAAACATTTCCTCAGTTTCAGGTGTAGTTAATGCCAACAATCATTTTTGTATTTTAGCATTTTGGTGCTAAGTTCTGTGAAACCAAATTTTAAGAAATCGTTTTAAAACATATTATATGGGTTACCTGGAACTGTACATTTATATAAAGAATAAATCTAAAAGAATAAAAGATATTTACATATAGTCCACAAGAGAAAATAATAGTTGAATTTATAAAAATGACCCCGTTCAAAAGTTTACATACACTTGATTCTTTATACTGTGTTGTTACCTGAATGATCCATGGCGTTTTTTATTTTTTTTATTTTATTTTTTTTTTTCTGGGTCATATTTTCTCTTGTGGACTATATGTAAATGTCTTTTATGTGAAATATCTTATTCAGGTCAGGTACTAAATAAAAAATAACATGCGTTTTGTATGATCCCTATTATTTTGGTAAAATATTTAACATTTTGCAGATCCTGCAAGGTGTATGTAAACTTTTGACCTCAATTGTATATTCCCATACTAATGCACTTCTATTTCCTAAGTTGTGTCTAATGTCAGAGACTGCTATATCTAAACAAAAACTGAGATGGCCTAAAAAATAAAACTTACATATAAAAAATACTACCTTACTTACATATTGCATATATACTGAACAGAACCACACACGTGACCTGTTACACTGAGTACACTGCTGACAAATGTGGTTTCGTAAATAGTTTTTTTTTTATTGATCTGCTATTAATTAGCCATTTTTGCACCTACAAAACATTCTGTTAAGCTGAATTTTTGTTTAGGTTCACTCTGAGTCAACCTTAACTTATCTGTCACAAATTGAGCATCACTATGCCAAAAATAGTTTTTTGCTCTTTCACTGTTAGTTTACATTGTTTTATGTTACACTTGTTGTGGCTTTACTGTGCTGAGCTGGTTATTATGAAGTCCCCCTTAAAACGTAATTATGAAACAATTTGGAATTATGGAAAAAGAGATAGTCCTTAGTGTCTCCTTTGAGAGGATATTGTGTATCAGTAATCCTCAAATGCTGTTAAACTGAGAAGACTGTAGAACTCTCTTGAGTGTTTTAAGCTAATTTATTGGGGTTGAAGCTGCAGCAGAACTGTCAGGAGTTCACCACACACATTTGTTAATGCATCCTCATGGGGACTTTCCACTGACTTCTGTCTCTTTTATTGAGCTAATGATATTTTCTCATTGACTGTATTCAAGGTTAAACAATAGGTTTTAAGCATCATTGGTCAGATTTTGACATACTTAGAATGATTTGGCAATGAATTTTGAATGGAAGTTTGCAAAGACACTTTTTCTGCCTTTGCAAACAGGCATAACAGCTATCCAAACAGCTGACTAGTGATCTCTTTGATGTGTTGCATTATATGTTGGAAATCATGTGAGGTTTTGATAAGACAAAAGCTACAGCGATGTCATGTGTTTCCTGTCTCTCTCTAAAGTGTCTGAGGAAGTGCTAATATGGACGTCCCTTGCCCCTGTGTTGCATCAGACCAGGGGAAGTTGGTTCAATATTGTATTGTATTGTACTGGGGCAGTAGAAAGTTGGATTCGTAACCCAAAGGTTCTCCACCCTCAATACCACACCTAAGGTGAGAACCTTGAGCAAGGCATCAAACCCCCAACTGCTCCCCTGGCACAACAGCTAAAAGTGGGTAGGGGATCTAATATGCATGTTGTTGGTTTAGACACAGTGATGAGTTCAACTCTTCCTGTCCTATAGCGGTAAAGTACTGCAGTTTTTCTTTGGGTGTGACAAAAGAAGTTGACATATTAGACACAGTAGAATCTACATTGGTTATTGTATTTCTGATGTTACCTATTTTATCAGTGAAGAAATTCATAAAGTCATTACTATTAAACTGTAAAGGATTATTTAGATCGGGTGGCGTCTGGATATTTGTTAATCTAGCCACTGTGCTAAATAAAAACCTTGGATTGTTTTGGTTATTTTCTATGAGTTTACTGATATGCTGGGCCCTAGCAGATTTTAGAGCCTGTCTGTATCTGGACACACTGTTTTTCCCTGCAATTCTAAAAACTTCCAAGTTAGTTTTTCTCCATTTGTGCTCAAGATTACGAGTTTCTTTCTTGAGAGAATGGGTATTATTATTGTTCCATGGCACAGTACATTTTTCTCTAACTTTTTTCAGTTTGATGGGGGCAACAGCTTATAACGTATTGGAGAAGATGGTGCCCATGTTGCTAGTCATTTTGTCTAGATCCTGTGTATTAATGGGTACACAGAGCAGTTGAGATAAATCAGGCAGGTTATTTATAAATCTATCTTTGGGGGCTGGAACAATAGTTCTGCCAAGACGATAACGTGGAGCCATATAGATAATATCAGTAATACGCAGCATGCACGATACAAGGAAATGGTCAGAAACATCATCGCTATGAGGTACAATATCTATATCAGTAAGATCAATTCCATGCGATATAATTATATCTAGTGTATGACTAAAAGGTGAGTGGGCCCGGTGACATTTTGCTTGACTCCAAAAGAGTTATTAGGTCAATAAATGCAAGTACTAATGCAGCATTTGTATTATCAACGTGAATGTTAAAATCTCAGACAATTAGCGCTTTATCAAAATTAACCAATATTTCTAAAAGGAATTCTGCAAATTCTTTTAGGAAATCTGTATAAGGCCCTGGCGGTCTATACACAGTAGCTAAAACAAGAAATAGGAGAGATTTCTTTTGCATATCTGGCAGAGTAACATTAAGCAAAAGTATTTCAAATGAATTAAACCTGTATTCTGTTTTCTGAGTAACATTGAGAGTATCACTCTATATTGTTGCAACACCACCACCATGACCACTCTGACGGGGCTCATGCTTATAACAGTAGTACTCATTTAGACCAATATAATCATTAGGTTTTAGCCAGGTTTCAGTTAAGCAAAGTACATCAAAACCATTATCTGTGATCATTTCATTCACAATAACTGCTCTGGGTGTAAGTGATCTAATGTTTAGGAGCCCAATCTTTAAAAATGGTTTCTGTACATTTATCTTGCATTTTTCTGGATTGATTACGATCAGATTTTTTTCTAGATCCTGCATATATTGTGATGTTACCACCACGTTGGCCCAGGACATTCAAAATAGCTCTGTGGCCAAAGATGTTTTTTCCCTATTCCTTTTCCTCTTACTGCAACACTGCCTTTCATTTTTGTTGAAGACAAAAATTCACCTGTTGCTTTTTTATTGTGCTTACACCTTGATTGTTGATTTTACAGTTAAGTGTCTGCACATTTGATGGCCGTGTTTGATCAATTTGTTCATGTGTGTAGTAGTTTGGAAAGCACTGCCTTAAAATGGTGACATCATGTCAGATTTCTGTGTCTAGTGTAGAGAAGTGTGTTTAGTGTCTTGCAAAACAATGTGTGTAGTGTTTTGCAAAAAGTGTAAGGCTGAGAATGTGCTTATAGTTGTAGATTTGGACTGAGGTTTTGCTTCTCAGGTGTCAGGTTTCACTAACTGTGTGTTATTTTTAATGTTAGTGTGTAAGCAATTGTAAAACAAACAAACAAACAAAAAAAACTGTAAAAGAAGTTACTTCCTGTCAATTTCTGGAAAATTGTTGCTTTTGTTGCATTTTTAAAGTTTTGTGAGTGTTAGAGCATTTTGGGGAAAAAAATTAGTCATTTTGGCCAGTAAGCTTCACTGCTCACCTGTGTGATAACTGTTTTGTGATGTTAATGTGATGTTAGAGTGGACAAATGTGTTTAAGCAATTGAGAAAAACTATAAAAAGAAGTCCATGTTATAAAACTGGGCTGCAGGGCAATTTCCCTAAATAGGTGTAAGTTTATTTTAATAATATAAAGAACTTATACCAGTGGCTATTCGGACACATGTGTACACTTAATGGGACTTTCTAAAATAAAACACGTAACGAAAGGATGCAGAAGAGGGGGTGCGGCAGGACACAGCTTGCTTCTATCTGAACAAGGAAGTCAAGTAGAAATGGAGCCAGTAGCTGTCTGCTGTCCAGATGACAAGACGTGCAGCTTTTATTGGTAAGTTTGATTACTACTAATGTGTTTTATATTTCTATGTAGTAATTTCCATCTGCAGTTCTGTTCAAGCTAACAAAGTGGCGGGTTTGACCTGCGGATTTAGGGCGTCAATTGGTAGGGAAATGTATCGATGTGATATAAACTTACAAATACATTCACTTGGTGAGACATAAAGTCACACTTAGCAGAAATAAAGTGACAATTTTTCGATTTTAAGCTTATCTTTTGATCGTGCATCGAATTGTCTACTTGTAATTTCCCTCTGGTGACGTCTGAGCTCTGAGGTAGGGAAACCAACCTGGCCCCTCTGACAAACACACAAAGTCAGCAGTGTCTGTTTGCTGAAATATCAGCTTTGTAGTCTTGCAGACACTTATTAAAAGACTACCCTGCATATACATCTTGGAGATGTCTATTTGACATCTGCATTCACATCTGCAAGACGTATTTTTTACGTAGTTTGCTCATCTGCAATACATTTCCTATCAGATCTATTAGATGCTTTAAGATGTTTATGATTAAAAAATTATGTAAAACTGATATCTTACAGACGTCTGCCAGACATTTGTACACAGCAGATGCTTTCCAGATCAAGAGATCTTTAACAGACATATTGCAGACGCACGTGAGCTATCTGGGTAATGACTCGAGGGATTACAGCAGGGGTTGATTAAACTAAAGAGACACTTAGCAGTCCTGATACACACAAGAGGCATACCTTTGCTTGATTGCCATAGTGTTTTTGTTACTAATGCTAGAATAAATCATATCAAATCAAACAACTGATTAATAAACATGGGTTTTTATATATGTTTGCTTTGACCTGATTGGCTGCAAAAAGTAGTTTATAAGCTGTTGATGTTAATGTCATTTCAGAGATTTAAGAAATTGTAACACTACTGTTTAGGAAGTGAATATAACATGTAAGAAAAGATTTTGACATTATCTGACAACATCTGAGTTTTGCTCAGGCTTGAATATAACATGTAAGAAAAGATTTTGACATCATCTGACAACATCTGAGTTTTGCTCAGGCTGGTTTTCACAATGTTGGAAACCATCTGAAAGAAGTGAACCATCTTCTCCCACTGCTCCTTCATGGCATCCATTCCTTTGACCAGCATCTCTATAGTAGTTTTGAAGTCGATCTCTTTCAGTTCACAATTTCTCATAGTGACCAGGACTTCAGTTAGTTCCTTCTGGTTGTTCTCTAAGTTCTCTACACACTTCTCATAGGTCTCTCTTGCCTTGTTCAGCTGAGCTTCCGTGGCCCTCTGAGAAACACTCATGTTCCCTGACTTGTTTCCTTCTCTATACATCATTGGAGGTGTTGGACAAATGGCTGGAGAATTTGTGATGTCTTTGCTTTTGCTATCAACAATATGAGCTGACTCGATCAGATCCAAGACCTCCTTTATTTTATCAGTGCTTTTTCCTTTGTCACATTCGCCATCCGGTGCATATTTTGCCAGCTGGTTGCATATTTCTATGCCATCTTCTTTGCTGGACAGTCAGGGATTTTCTTTAAATCATCACTGATTCGTTTAAACTGTTTTGCTGTGAAAACCATGTTTGTGATTTTTTTTCTTCTGATCATACAGCTTTGTCCAGTCAATGTCATCATCCTTACTATTCAAATTCATTTTCTGCTTCATACTCTGGACACAATTTAAAATTTCAGCAGACTTACTATATGCATTTATTTCAGCAACCACATCTCTTACACTTTCCTGATCTTTAATGTGGCTCCAAGTATCAGCTATCTTTGTTGTTGCAGAACACATGTTTCTCACTGGGTGAGTAATAACAGATGTCAGTCCATTAATCAAGCCGGTAACGCTCTGTGTTATACCACATAAATCCATGCCAATCATATCCCATCCACTAGGGAGAGAATCCAGAGCTTTCTTGTAGCTCTCCTGAGCCTGATCTAGTTCCTTCTCCATGGCACTCACTGCCTTCTCAGTCCTTTTCTTGGTCTCTCAAATAGTTAGTTCTTATTCCCATAAATATGAATGCTATTAAATGTATTTATAATACCATTATTATTATATAATAAGAGTTTACTACCACTACTGTATTGTATTAAGTGACCAGCAGATGGAGACACAGGCCTACATTTTTTTAACAGTTTGTTATCTTACTCACAAGCACATGGGTGTGCACATACTCTATGTGCAGCATGTAGGCATATTTAGTATATATTTAATTTGTTTTTCAAAACAATGGGTTTTTAAAAAAGTGTAACGTATAGATGTGCATCTTAAAAAAATTAGAATATCATGAAAAAGTACATTTTTTGTTTGTGACATTTCAACCAGTAGGGGTTCGATCTTCAACTGGCTGGCAGGAGCCGCCACTGACAGGTCATGTGACCTGTCAGTGGCTGGTGGCAGCTGCCAGTCTGCCTGTCAGTGGCTGGTGGCAGCTGCCAGTCTGTCTGTCAGTGGCTGGTGGCAGCTGCCAGTCTGATGCTGGCAGGTCACGTGACCTGCCAGTGGCGGGCTGGTGGCTGGCAGTCTCAACCGCTTTAGATCTGTCAGTATAACGCGTTCTCTGTCACTCTCGCTGCAAGGAAATACACTGTTTTATTGTTATTAATGTATTCTTATAACTCTGTTCTTTAGTATGATTGACGTTTTAGTTTTTTTTTCACAATTAAAAAGATCAAATGAAGGTGATCACGACTGGTTGCTTACTGACGCTTCTCGGAGCGCTCTCGCGGCTGTCAGACCTGCCAGTGGAAGCTACAATAAGCTGCCAGTTGAGAACACGGCCATTTGAACACTTTATTCATAATAAACCTCATAAAATGTAGACAAATTAAAAGACTAGACCCATAAGAATATATTAATGATCATGAAGTAATATATTTCCTTGTAACAAGAGTGGCAGAGAACGCGTTAACCAGCGCTCAGCGGCTGACTGACCAGCCAACATGTATATGTGGGGCCCACATGGTTTCTGCTGGGTCTACATGGGTACCAAGTGGGCATAGTCCCAAAATAGGCATCTTATCTGGGGCCCACTTGGGTCAGCTAAGTAGGTCCCACACGGGCAAAAACAGATGGGCTCCCTATGTGGGACCTAGTTGGGTCACAAATGGGAAATGAGTGCTTGGGCTCGAAATGGGCAACACAAATGGGGCCCATATGGGTTTAACAAATGGGTTAGACATGGGCAAACACAATTAATCCCATATAGGCTACCTACACTGTCCCAAGGTAGTACCCACATAGGCCACCTCTATATGGGCTCAGAATGGGGAAACACATATGGGGCCCTCTTGGTCAAACCATATGGGTCAAATATGGGCAGACACAATCAGCCCCAATAGGCTACCTACACTGGCCCAAGGCGGTACCCACAAAGGCTACCTCTATATGGGTTCTGATTGGGGAAACCCATATGGGGCCCTCATGGTCAAACCATATGGGTAAAAAATGGGCAAACACAATCAGTCTCATATAGGCTGCCTACATGGGCCCAAGGTAGCACCCAAAAAGGCTACCTCTATATGGGTTCTGAATGGGGAAACACATATGGGGCCCTCTTGGTCAAACCATATGGGTAAAAAATGGGCAGACACAATCAGTCCCATATAGGCTTCCTACATGGGCCCAAGGTAGTACCCACAAAGGCTACCTCTATATGGGTTCTGAATGGGGAAACACATATGGGGCCCTCTTGGTCAAACCATATTGGTAAAACATGGGCAAACACAATCAGTCTCATATAGGCTGCCTACATGGGCCCAAGGTAGTACCCACAAAGGCTACCTCTATATGGGTTCTAAATGGGGAAACACATATGGGGCCCTCTTGGTCAAACCATATGGGTTAAATATGGGCATACACAATCAGTCCCATATAGGCTACCTACACTGGCCCAAGGTAGTACCCACAAAGGCTACCTCTATATGGGTTCTGAACGGGGAAACACATATGGGGCCCTCTTGGTCAAACCATATGGGTCAAATATGGGCAGACACAATCAGTCCCAATAAGCTACCTACACTGGCCCAAGGCGGGACCCACAAAGGCTACCTCTATATGGGTTCTGATTGGGGAAACCCATATGGGGCCCTCTTGGTCAAACCATATGGGTAAAACATGGGCAAACACAATCAGTCCCATATAGGCTGCCTACATGGGCCCAAGGTAGTACCCACAAAGGCTACCTCTATATGGGTTCTGAATGGGGAAACACATATGGGGCCCTCTTGGTCAAACCATATGGGTAAAAAATGGGCAGACACAATCAGTCCCATATAGGCTGCCTACATGGGCCCAAGGTAGTACCCACAAAGGCTACCTCTATATGGGTTCTGAATGGGGAAACACATATGGGGCCCTCTTGGTCAAACCATATGGGTAAAACATGGGCAAACACAATCAGTCCCATATAGGCTGCCTACATGGGCCCAAGGTAGTACCCACAAAGGCTACCTCTATATGGGTTCTGAATGGGGAAACACATATGGGGCCCTCTTGCTCAAACCATATGGGTAAAACATGGGCAAACACAATCAGTCCCATATAGGCTGCCTGCATGGGCCCAAGGTAGTACCCACAAAGGCTACCTCTATATGGGTTCTGAATGGGGAAACACATATGGGGCCCTCTTGGTCAAACCATATGGGTAGAACATGGGTAAACACAATCAATCCCATATGGGCTGCCTACATGGGCCCAAGGTAGTACCCACATAAGTAATCTTTGTATGGGTTCTGAACAGTGAAAGACGTGTAGGGCCCTCTTGCCAAACTATATGGGTCAGACATGGGCATACACAATCAGTCCTTTATAGGTTGGCTACATGGGCTCAAGGTAGTACCCACATGGGTAATCACTATATGGGTTGTGAATGGGAAAATACATATGGGGTAGTGATCTTCCCATCACTAATATGTGGTAGGGTGACCAAACGTGCCGCTTTCTGGGGACATATTCTGCACAGGATTTCTATATTGCTTAAATTAACCAGGTTGGTTGCTTGTGCTGCAGCAATGGATCATTGCATGACAACAAAGTACCGCGAGAATGATTCGAAAGGATGGAGCATCTGCTCTGCTCTGCAAAGTACTTGCGGTACTTTGATGTCGTACAATAATCAATCAGCACAGTGAAAACAACCAACACCTGGTTATTTTAGGCAATTTAGAAATCATGTGCTGAATGTGTCCCCAGGTAGTGCCATGTCTGGTCATCCAAATAGGGGACCCTCTTGGGTAAGACATAAGCATTCTGGGTAAGACATGAGCAAACATAATCAGCCCCATATAGGCTGACTGCATGGGCCCTAGGTAGTACACATATAGGTACTAGGTGGAGAGTGGGCAGTGGGTTTGGGATCTATGTGGGTACAGTATTGACCTTATTCACCATTTTTAAAATATTGTCTTTGAACTTCCATTTGTGCGGTAGCTCTGTATATTTCTATGGCATTTCTGTCTAAGTAATTTAGCTGGTAAAGTGGATTTATGTATTGTAGAGTTAACAAAAGTTATTGTAAACACTGTAATGTTTAAAGCAAATGTCTTAACAAATGTCAGTAGACAGACAGAAGAAAGACAGAATGGACATTTATGTTTCTGATGGGAAAAATCCAATGTATATCCAGAAATCGTATTTGCAGCATATGATACATGGGTTCAGAATAAAGTGCTGTTTCATTCAGTTAGCATATTGTGTTTTGTGTTCAGTTTTCTTTTTGGACCAACGGTACAGACTTTTCTTTTCAGTCTAGTCGGCACATGACCGACCTTCAAAGTTGAAATATGATTGAAATAATGTAAGCTGCTGTTTTAACATTGACACAAATTGATAATGTATAATGCTAAATCATTCAAATTTGTTTTTAACAAAAAAAATCTTAAAAAAATAAATAAATAATAATAATAAAAATAACAGATCTGTATGTTGAATAAATGTCATGTCTTTAACAAGAAATATCTGCCTTTTGAATAATTATGATTATTAACATTTTATTTATTAGCGGTTTATGATATTTTGATCAAAACACCTCTTTAAAATCCAAATGTATATGTATAATTTTAATTATTAGCATTAGTAACAATAATTATAATAGATACAGTTTTAATCTCAAAAGAGCAGTGAGATTCTGTGTGGACTTTTACAAATCACTATTACATTTTTATTCATACACTGTCATGAAAACACTGTTTGACCAATTAATCAAATGATACAGCCAAAAAAATAAAACTAAATACACACACGTTTGTTAAACAAAATATATATATATATATTTTCCATTACCACTCTGAAACAATTTCTATTGGTTGTTTCACCTGGTTGCTTTCATCAGGATTGGTTAATCTGACTGTCATTCACGAAACTGGCCAATGACAGCCTCGCGCGCCTTTTTGCTAGTGCAGTTTGAAAATATACTGATCAGTTTGGTGATGTGCTGCTACTGATCCGCAAGATTATGCGCCCAGTTCCTGATTATGTGCCTGTTAAATTCGTATTGTAAACTAACTTGAACTGTGAGATGTCAACGGAGAACAGAAGCTGGAATGTGAACACAGAGGAAGGGGCAGACTGGATGTGTGAGATCCCGAAAACATATGTGGATGTCAGGTAACAAAACATTTTTCAGTCAAACCATCATAAAGTTATGATTTGTACCCACAATTAATTAATGTGAGTGAGAGGAAATTAAAGGGAGAGGCTAATCGCGATTAGCGTATTAGCGCGCTGGCGATATTAGCACGTATTTCAGTGTAAATTAGTGTTTGACCCTGGTGAAAAAACCAGCATATGCTGGTAGGTATGTTTTGATGCTGGTTTAAGCTGGTCCTTTGCTGGTTTATGCTGGTCCTTGACCAGCAACATGACCAGCTTAAACCAGCATCAATACTTACCTAACCAGCATATGCTGTTTTTTTCACCAAGGGAAGTTGGTGTGTGTTTGTGTGTATTAATGTTTAGTTTTAAACCTAAACTCATGAGAAGTAAAGGAGCACTGGAATAAGTGAAGTGAGTGATTAAACTGTAATTCACACTCGAAAACACTGGAATATATAGGAGAGTTGAGAGTGTTGTATGAGAGTGTTGTGTTTGTGTAGATGACCGTTTCTGAGTATATTTTTTACTTCACCTCTTCAAATACTGATAATTTCTAATGATAAGATATTGGTTCACATTTTTAGATCAAGCACACGTTTTTCAGGGAAAACAGGCACCCAATACAGAGACTACAGTAAAATGTTAGTCAGTTTTAACCACTGTTTCCAGACCTGAATTATGATTATAATCATTATAAGTACATTTGTAAGACATTTCCTCCACTGGTGATAGAAAATCTGAGTAACTTTTTTCCCTGTTGTCTTTCTTTTTCTGAGGTGGCACAAAGAAAAGGAAATAGAACGTGTCACTATCTTTAGTCCTTTATTTTATTCACTGGAGAACATCACAGCCTTCAGATGTGTCATATCAGGATAAATGCAGCTGCAGGTAAAATTATATTATGGTAGATTTAATTGTGGTGTACAAATTGGCTTTTTTAAAGTGCATATTGCAGGTTAAAAATGTTTTTCAAATAAACATATATCCTTGTATAAAAATACCATATGAATCGTTAATGCAGGATATGAAAATGTTTTACAAGACGCAAGGGCACAAATTTAGAAGAAAAAGTGACGATTTCCTTGACCGTTCTCAAAAAGCGCTTTTTTTTTAACATCGCGTCATATGACGTCACGAGAGGGAGTCGTTTGCTGTGGTCTATTGGTTTTCAGTAGGAGCGGTCTTGAGTCAGTGTGTTTTCTGTAGTTATTTCTTTATTTCAATTGATTATCGTCATGGTAAATTATTGTGTTTTTGGAGGTTGCACAAACTCCAACCTGTCAGGACATCCAGTCCACAGGTTTGCTAACAAGAAAAAGGACGGCGCTATTTTCCGTGCCTGCGTGCGTTTGTGCAGCTGAAGAGACGGGCCTTTACTAATGCATTTGCTTTGAAAAACGCGGCGGTGTGTAGCGTTCAATTTACACCGGAGGATTATTGTCCCGGCTGTATGATGGAGTTCAGCATGGGACGCCGAAGCAGCTCAGAGCTGGTGCGGTTCGTTCGGTGCACACAGCGCCTTCATCGGGTCCGCCGTCAGCCTGTGGTTCGTCCGGATCCGTCAGAGATGCAGCTCGACAAAACGTGAACTGTGCACCGTAAGTCTTGTTTCATTATTATTATTTATTAGTATTCTTATAACATGTATTAACTACCAAATCAGTGGACATAATTATTTAATGATGAGATGCAACAAGATGTGTATAAGTTGTTGTAAAGCACCGCGGCTAGCTTGTAAGCATTAGCAATATAATAAAACCGTGTAAAAACGTTACCATTTGAGAAGGCAAAACTGGTAAGTTAACCTCAGTTTGTTAATATTGTAACCATCAGGTCTAGTTACAGCTTAGTGACATTGTTTGCACAACTAATTGGTAATTTATTGTCATGTGGTGTGTTTATAAGGCTTTGGGAGACATTGCAAGACATGGGTGTGTGTGAAGATCTGAAGCAGTAGAGGCCAGCTGTTATTAACCACCTCTGGACTTCAGCTTTCACGCCTAATGGAGATGCAGATGTGATGGAGGCCAAGTGGAAAAGCATGGTCAGCAATGAATGATAGTGGAATACTGCAGGTCACGAAAGGCTCTACGAGAACGCAACACTTTCTTGTCTTCCTCTACACCTGCTCCCCTTTCCAGATCCCTCCAGAGGATCAACAAGATGAAGCTGTTGGCGTGTATCAAGCACAGCATACACAATTTAACATGTTAACAACACATTAGTGTGATACCCACACTGAAAGATTGTTAAATGTTTTTAAATGGGTCAGATGGTATATTTTTGATTCAGTAGTATATGTTTGGTACATCTACATTTGTTATACGTGTGTGTGTGTGTGTATATACATATATATAAAAACAGTTGCAATGTTGTGTTTTGAGTTTGATTTAGTGCTGTATAAATAAAGCCGAATTGAATTAACCATAAGTGCAGATCTGCTTGATATTTATGTGATGTAAATTTCTTAAACAAGTTTTTATACAGTAAGACAATTTGTGATTGTGATTATTGTTTATTGATTGTCACCAAAATGGGGCCATTCAAAACCTTTATAAAGTCACTCTTCCTCTGTAAACTGTCTACTCATGACTGACACAACACATGAAGGTAAGGGTTTCTCACACAAGAATATAATGAAACACAAACGTGTTTATCTCCCTCTCTCTCTTTGATGAGAAACCGCCATATCACGTCACGTTAGTGTCGGATATTAACGAGTTTGACGTGCTTGATTAACGATAATTAGTTTCTGTTATGGGTAAGTAGTATGAATACTTGTAGATGAGCAATATTAGCTTTGCTTTAGCCTGATTATATATCGTTTGCTAACGTGTGTAACGTTATATCTAAGCTAACACTGGTCTCTTCCCTGTTCTCCTCACACCACAACTCAATTCGTCTCATCTGACCGTTGTTCTGTCTAATCCTGTGCTGTCCCTGCTCTCTTGGCCACATAGCAGACTCATAATTGTATGTGTGGTCCGTCATACGAGTGTAAATAAACATTTAAAATTTCCTCCGCGTCCGAACGATCATTGCGATCCATTGTTTTTCTATTGTTTACATTGACCGCACTCCCTCTCGTGACGTCACTTCCGGTTTTGGCGATTTTCAGATGCGGAACTAAAATTCTCTCACAAAAATGACTCCAGAAGCCTTAATATCATGTTTTAAAGTATAGTTTCAAGAAAATCTAGCTCCTACATTATTTTTCTATACATCAACTCACTGGGGTCGCTAACCTGGAATATGCACTTTAAGATACAGTTGTATTTACCTTGCTATGATATCTATGGGAAGAGTCCATTTTTTTGTGAATCCTCTTTGTCTTTCTTTTGGGGATTCACATTTTTCTGATGGTATTGTTATGCATTAGGTTCATGTTTCAATCATAACTAACAGTTTCAAAGCTGACAGTTTGTTAATGTTGCCTAAATGGCTTATAATGGCAAATTTCAGTACAATTTAAATATGTTTTGTTTAAGATTGTAAAGGAATGGTAAAAAAAGAAATTATTCTTTTTAAGGACTCGTTGGGCCCACCCCACTACAGATTCACCAAGGATCCAGCTGATCACTGCCAATTTGAAGGAGGATTGTACTTTATCTGCTACATTGCACTCTCACATCTGGTATGGATTCACTGACTTTTTGTAATGTGTGAGATGTTTTGATTTTAGTAAATGTAGTGATTTTGCTTAATTTGATTCTACATCATTTTCTTAAAGGGAACGTTCACTCCAAAATGAAAGTTCTGGCATCATTTACCCTTCATCAGCCTTATGTTTTTCCAAACCTGTATGAATTTCTTTCTTCTGTTGAAGACAAAAAGATTTTTTGAAGAATGTTGATAACCAAACAGTTCATAGTAGCCATTAACTTTCATAGTAGGAAAAAAAATATTATGGAAATCATTGGGGCCCATCAACTGTCTAGTTACCAACGTTTGGATCAACATAAGGGTGAATAAATGATGACAGAATTTTCATTTTTGAGTGAACTATACCTTTGATACAATGTTTAGTTATGATTCTGAATTAATCTCGATCCAAACCCCACTTAATCTTATTCGTAAATGACTAACACCGTGTCTAAAACAGAGGTGACAGTTGTCATGCCGTGACAGCTAAAGTCTGTCTACACTAGATGTGGCCAAGCGACCATTGAAAATCATTTAAAGGCGTCATCGGATGCAAAACCTATTTTTACAAGTTTGAACATAAGTGTGTGTTGACAGTGTGTGTACACAACCACCCTATAATGATATAAATTCACACAGTGGAATTTTTTTAATCTTAATATGGGAAAGATCCAATGTAATCCAAGTAATATGCCTTTTTTCAAATAAGGTCATTGTCAGCGTCTTGTCGGTGTGATGTCACACCGACCAAGGCTGCTCCCACGATAGTTGATTGACATGACAGTCTTATCTTAAACCCACCCTAACTGAGCCGAGTGAGCGCTGAGAACAGTCCGACCACCATTATTGTTTCGACTCCAGTGCAGGGGAAGACAAGACTATCTCCGATTGAGCAATTGAGGTGTTCTATTGTTGGATGCAGTAATGCACATAGTAGCACTCATCATTTACTTCCGACATCTGAGATGCAGAGGATTAACATTACTTTTGTTTTTGAAGGAAATGTGACCTACAGCAGAAGCGAGTATATGGGTGTTTTTTATGCATCTTTGCAATTCGCCTTTTCTTAATAATGTGCTAGTTAGCAAGTTTTGCGGTTAAATGCGGCTAAAGTAAACATTACTGATCGTCACCCCACAGGAGATAGAGGCGGGGTGGCAGAGCTCATTAGCGTTTAAAGGAACATGGAACAGAATAGCTCACTCTAAAAAGGGCTGATGGTAAAATGGGTGGGGTTTTTTTTACACTACCACTGAGAAATTTTAACCAAAGTATGTTAAAGACTTCTCATTAAGACCCTAAAGAATCATATAAACTTGTGGAAAATGGGCACCCGATGACCCCTTTAAACTTTGTCAGTACATCATAAATAAAACGAGGCATCAGTTTGCCAGCTGGGATTTATTGTGTCGTGCCGCGCCGCGCCGTGCCGCATCCAGTATAGACAGTACACTAGGTGCATTTCCATCACGGATTTGCACAAAACTTTTGCGAGGTTGTTGATAAAACAATGTTGCGAAATTACAGCAGTTTCATTAACCAATGTTATGAGACTAAAATGTAATTTTTTTCGTCTCACGATAAGTCATGGCAATGGATGTTGATAGGTTTACGTATGTCGCAGCCACCGCACTAGCCATTAATTTTTATCGTAGGAGACGTAGGCAACTATCTTAACAGATGCAGCATGGAGTGCTGGTGTGAACACAAGCTTTGACTAGTGTAACCATCAATTTGTTTTAAAAAGCAAACTTAACATCTTATCTTTTTCGATTCCTGATTACGAGCCACAAAGCTTTGTGTTGTGCTGCTTATGCTAACCAAGCAATAAAAACACCCTTTCTCATGCTTAAAACAAGGTGTCTACAAATCAGAGTCTGAAACGGTCACTTGGACAATGTTGTCTTACACCACTTCACAGTTGATAAGTAGAAAGAGAATTTTTGATTGACATTGCAGTCATTTATTATGTTCTTTAATATAATATTACAACAACATCAGCTCATTTTGTGCATATGTCATTTCTACTTCATTACACATGCGCAAAACTTTTCTAGTTCAGTTATCAATTTGATCAAGTGTTTACATGTCCTTTGTAATGGATTAGAAAAGGTTTGTCCTACCTTTCTAAAGTAATTGAAATCGTAATCAGTTTGAGCATTTTTATTTCGATTGAGTTGTTTACATGGAGCTTTTTTGCAATACAGTGCTTCATGTCAGTGTTCCTACTGAACCAGAAAGAGTGGGCAGTTGTCATGTGTAGGAATAAAACAGTGTCACACTTTTTCAACAGCACTTATCGTTTTTTCTGTTAGAATTATTTAAATGATTGAAGAAGTACTGGGATAAAAGTTTAGTTTGGATATAATCACTGATGTCTACAGTAGCTATCAAAATAGAGCAAATCATTTGAAACAAAGTTGACAATTCAGATAAAGATTATATCAGTGACGTTACACCAGTAGGTGCTGACAAGTGACTGTTAAACACATGTATTTGTCATTGAATCATTCAAGAGATTCATTAAAAAAACACAGATTCATCCAGTAATGAAACAACATATATTCATGAGTCATTTAATCATTAATTTATACAATTAAAAAAAAAAAAAAATCATTCAAGATTAAACATTTTAAATAGACTCCAGTCATTGTATTTCTAGTACAGAACGTCTAGTAAATTACACTTTATTTTTAGTTTGATGTTCAGAATCTTGATATCTGTTTGAATCTAAACAAAAATGAGATTCTCTATATATCCAGAATCATGCAGCTCTAATTTAAGTTATTAAAACTGAGACTCTTAAAGGAATAGTTGACAAAAACAAAAAAATCTGTCGTCATTTACTCGCCCTTGAGTTGCTCCAAGTAAAAGTTATTATTTTGTAGTATTTTAACATGTGTAAGTAACATAATATTTCACGTTTACTAAACACATTGTAGAAAGGTTATTGGAATAGCCTGTAAACAAGCACCTTTGCTTTTACTCTGTTGTTTTTCTTACTGTAGTGGAGGGCAGCATCTTCATACCCCATCTTCCTGAAAAATTAAAAAATGTCCTATTTTTAAATGTGTTTGTATATATTTGTTTTGCAGAGGCTGTTAAGAAGGCTGCACTGATGTCAAAGATCAGCCAGCAAGAATCTGAGAGGGAACTCTTAAAATGGTTTACTGGGACAAGAGACAGAGGAGGACTGAGGGTGTCTAGAATGCACAAATGTCTGTCTGCAGTGTAAGCAGTACTGAAAAATGTATAGTTGCTGCTGCTGTTTCTTACTGTCTCTGTTTTCTATGTGCAAATGTTCAAAGCTTTCAGTAAACACTGGTTCAAATACAAGTTTAAAATGTTTGTTAACTTTAACAATTAAATGATTTTAACAGTTAGGTATCAGAATATAGCATATGATGGGTAGTTTCAATAAAATTGAAATTTGAAAAGATTTCAATCTCACTGTGTACTGCTGAATGCTAATACTTTAAAACTTTAAAACTTTTTTTTTAATCCCACTTGCAAGCCATACTTTATCCGATGTAGTTCCCACATAGAGTTTGAAGATGGGACCTAGGTAGGTTTTGTGTATGTTTCATAGTTGGGCCCCACCTTAAACCCAGTGAAATCCTAAATAAAACCCACATTGGTAAATTGCATGGGGCCAACATGGAACCCGTGGACAAACCCATGTAAAACCCATATATTAAATGGAACCCAGATGGGTTTTGCATATGTTCCCTAGATGGGCCCCACCTAAAGCCCAGTGAAATCCTACATAAAACCCACATTGGATAAGTTGCATGGGGCCAACATGGAACCCATGGACAAACCCATGTAAAACCCATATTTAGATAGAACCCAGATGGGTTTTGCATATGATCCCTAGATGGGCCCCACCTAAAGCCCAGGTAAATCCTGCATAAAACCCACATGGGTATGTTGCATGGGGCCAACATGGAACCCATGGACAAACCCACTTAAAACCCATATTTCAGCCCATGTAGTAAAGATGGGGCCAAGATGGGTCTTTCGCATGTTGCCCAGTTGGGGCCCACCTGTTGGCAAGTGTAATCCCACATGAAACCCATGTGGGCAATTGGCATGGGGCCATTATGGAACCCACGGACAATCCCATACAGAGCCCATTTTTCAGCCCATTTCAAACCCACATGGGCCCCACATGTAAATGTTAGCTGGGTTAAAACTGGGACCGAGACGGGTCCTGCACATGTTTCCCAGTTGGGTCCCACCAAGTGGCAAGTGCAATCCCATATGGAATCCATGTGGGCAATTGGCATGGGGCCATTATGGAACCCACGGACAATCCCATATAGAGCCCATTTTTCAGCCCATGTCAAACCCACATGGGCCCCACAATCAAATGTTAGCTGGGTTAAAGCTGGGACCAAGATGAGTCTTGTGCATGTTGCCCAGTTGGGTCCCACTTTGTGACAAGTTCAATCCTATATGAAATCCACGTGGGCAGTTTACATGGGGCCATTACGGAACCCGCGGACAATCCTATATGGGGCCCATTTTTCAGCCCAGTTCATACCCATATGGGCCCCACATACAAATGTTGGCTGGGGAACTGCCAGTGGAAGCGACAATAACCTGCCAGTTGAAATCACGGCCATTTTAACCGTTTATTCGTAAGAAACCTCCATAAAACGTCGGCATATAAAAAGACTAGACCCACAAGAATATATTAACGATCATAAAATAATATATTTCCTTGTAGCAAGAGTGGCAGAGAACGCGTTACCTCCGAGCGCTCTCGCGGGTGACTGACTGAACTGGTAGTGGAAGCGACAATAAGCTGCCAGTTGAAACCACGGCCATTTAAACACTTGATTCATAATAAAACTCCATAAAATGTGGATAAATTAAAAGACTAGACCCATAAGAAGATATTAATGATCATGAAATAATATATTTCCTTGTAGCACGAGTGGTAGAAAACGCGTTAACCTCCGAGCGCTCTCGCGGCTGTCTGACTGAACTGCCAGTGGAAGGACAATAAGCTGCCAGTTGAAATCACAGCCATTTAAACACTTTATTCATAATAAAACTCCATAAAATGTGGATAAACTAAAAGACTAGACCCATAAGAAGATATTATTAATGATCATGAAATAATATATTTCCTTGTAGCACGAGTGGTAGAAAACGCGTTAACCTCGGAGCGCTCTCGCGGCTGACTGAACTGCCAGTGGAAGCGACAATAAGCTGCCAGTTGAAATCACGGCCATTTATACACTTTATTCATAATATAACTCCAAATTAAAAGACTAGACCTATAAGAAGATATTAAAGATCATGAAATAATAATCTGCCGAAAATCTGTTGTTGCTGAAACTTGTTGAGGCATACTGCCAGCTGGCAGCTGCCAGTCAGCCCGCCACTGGCAGGTCACGTGACCTGCCAGAATCAGACTGGCAGCTGCCACCAGCCACTGACAGGTCACGTGACCTGCCAGCCAGTTGAAGATTGAACCCCCTCTCCATTTCAAAAACTGAAACTTTCATATATTCTAGATTCATCACATGTAAAGTGAAACATTTCTAAAGCTTTTTTGATATTGTTGTTGTTGTTGTTTTAATTTTGATAATTAAAGCTTACAGCTCATGAAAGTCAAAAATTCAGTATCTCAAAATATGTTTATTTATGCATTCAATACTTGGTCGACAGCACAAATGACAGCAAATGACTTGCTCCTAAGTCATGGAAAAAAGAATGTTTGAACATTTCCCCTTCCTTTGAGATGTTTACCTTCTTTCATCTACCAGAAATTGCACAGTTCCAAGAACCAGCAAAAAAACACATTTGGTCGAGCAAGGACAGAAGTATCTGCAGTTTCGAAAGAAGAGGACTGCACAGGAAATCCTGCAACACCTGAAGACCATATTCAGTTCAAATCTGAAGAATAGCACACACAGAACAGCCAGGTTGAAGTCTTGATGGTGCTGCTGTGTTTGGCAAACTTTTCAAAGATAAGACAACCTCCCGTCAAGTCATCTAATAGATGTGAAGGAGATGACAGATGAGGTAATTTACATATATTAACTTGAAACAGAATCTATAGTGTATTTGCATGTAATGCAGATCTGTTTTCATTTCACTCTTGTTTAATTATGTGTCTCATGAATAATTTATGTCTATTCAGCCTGCATTATTTTGAGTTGTCATTTTTGTTTTTGGCACTAGAGGGCGTATGAGTATTTTCAGTATATTTAAGTAAGGCATTAGTTACAGGTGCGCTATGGAAGCTTAAACAAACCTTTTGACCGTGCCGTGCTGTGTCGAGCGCACTGTGTAGGGACTCGTAACAGTTTTTTTTCTCTTGAATTTAAATATTTTGTTAGTAACAGGAAAAACGAAGTGAAGTTTGTTTGTTTTTATTTTTTGTTGTTGTTTGCCATGCCAAATGGCTAATAAATGGATTATTGGGCATATCCGATTTTATGCCGAAAGTTGGGACAATGTATTTATTTTTATTCAAGACAGAAGCACGTGTCAAAACCAAACACTTCAACCATCTGCATCCCTACACAGCCCTTTTGGGGAAAAAGGTTAAATGTTACAGTTACCAATGATGATTGTGAGGAGCAGACAGATGCAGAAAGTTTTCAGTTATTTGTGTGTATAAGCAAACTTTACTTTCCAGTGATGTGCAGTTACTGAAATGACAATAAAGTCGCGACATTAAGGGGTCAAACTGATAAAATGTGTGATTTTTTTGTAATTATGTTATAATCTGGGAATTCTTTGGATCAAAACCATCTTAATTATGCACACAGATACTCGTACACACAGAACTGTCCTGCAGCTCTGTCATTCACAGGGAGGCTAATGGTGTCCGGTGGATCCTCAGTTGTCCTCATCATCTAAGAACTCTGCCTCTGCTTCTTCCTTCTTTCTTCTGACTCCAGTCCTCTAGTTTTGGCAGATCCAAATACCCTCCATCTTGTCTGTCAACCATTCCCAGGTCTAATAAATGGAAAGTGTAAAGTTTAAGCAAAAATGTATTGCATATTTGAACAATGTAACAAAATCATACTTTCAAATTCTTGAGCTATTTACTAGCTGCATATAGGCCTGTGTCCCATAGATGTCATCTTTAAAAGTCAGGACTTTAAAACAAGCAGGAGTGACAAATTCAACAAGAACAAAAACTACCAACATGATTGCATACATTTTTACTAAATGTTAAAAAACATGTTTTAATTGTAATTTAAATTTAATGAATTTAGATAGATAGATAGATAGATAGATAGATAGATAGACAGACAGACACATAGATAGATAGATAGACAGATAGATAGACAGACAGACACATAGATAGACAGATAGATAGATAAATAGATAGATAGATAGATAGATACATAGACAGACAGACACATAGATAGATAGATAGATAGATAGATAGACACATAGATAGATAGATAGACACATAGATAGACAGACAGATAGATAGATAGATAGATAGACACATAGATAGATAGATAGATAGATAGATTTTCTCAAAACCTTAAACACAAATCCAAATATTAAAACTAAATTCACAGAACCCCTGACTCTTCTGGCAAAATCAAACAATCGCTTCAAACATATTTCACTTTTACTCAAAATGAAACAAAGCTTTCAAATCATACACACATTAGTCAATTCTATACGCACTACAGATCATTCATTAGACACTACATCAAAAAATGGAGAACACAGTGTCTAGTGCATGTAGTTACAAAAAAGTGTTTACTGTATATAGTAATTATTTAGCAATAAAAAAAGATACATAAACATACATACACTCAAAAAACATACACACATATTTGATGAATATGCCAAAAAAAGGAAATATACACACACATATATGTATCTGTGTATGTGCGTGCGTACTGTAATAAATTTCGCTTTCGCCAACCTAGGGATGCCAATTAAGGCAGTGAATTTAGCTTTCGCCAACCTAGGGAAGTGAAATACGGTAGTGATGGGTACTCATGTCACAGCTGACGTTAAGATTCTTGGATCACGTGTCAATAAATGTGTGGTTATGAGTACATCACATAAGAAAGATTGGTGGGATCTCTAACTTGTAGAACCTCTTCTGTATTATCAACACAAGGAAGACACAAGTTGTAATAAAATAAATTTTATTAACAAGATAGACAAGAGTAATCAACAACTACTAAATGAATACCATGAATGAAGGAGGAATAAAGTGCATAAGATGTATAAAAAGCAAGTGATTATGTTGGGAGTTGCTATATCAGAGCTACGTTATCTGGAAAGATAACTGTTGCTACTCTGAAACAAATAAGGTGAATAACCTTACTATGCATCAAACAAATATGTGTAATTTGTTATCAACTGCAATCAGCTATATGATACCTAATGTAACTTAGAAAATCATATACTGATAATATACAACAATGCCAAGGTCTCTGGAAGAGGTTTGGAAGTGATATTTACGTTCGCTGTGGTTGAGTGAGCAGTCCGGTGGCGGCGGCGACTTCCACTGGTTGCGCGGGTGGCAGTACAGTGGGGAAAGGAGCAGGAATCCGTTTCGACAGCCTTGACGATGAAGCGCTGTAGGATGCTGATCTCCTGGAGCACCAAGGGTCCTAAGATCTGGAACACGCAGATGTGGCCCTGTAGTAGGTGCTGAAGGTCCTTAGCTTGGAACACGCAAGCAAAAGTACCTGAAGTGAAGGTTTGCTCGCCGGAGCTTAACCTTGTTGCAAATGTCTGTGTGTCTTCTGCCTCTCTGGGCTAGAGACTCAGAACTTGGTCAATCCGCTTTGTCTCTCTAGGATGGAGACTCAGGACGCTGCATCAATTGTTGTCTCGCTGGACGAAGACTCTGAACGTAGATTATCTCTTTCCTCGCAGGCTAGAGGCTCAGAGGTGTTTCTGTTAACGTCCCCTGGACGTGCCGGAGACTCAGAACGGGGTGTTCTGTTAATGTCCTTTCTTTCACAAGACTCAGAACGTTGGTTTGTTCTGTTGGTGTCTTTTCCTTCACAGGTAGCAGACTCAGAACGTTGTTGTCTCACCTTTGCAGGCCGGAGACTCAGAACGGAGGTGATCTGTTTCTGTCTCATCCCTTACAGGACTCAGACTCAGAACTTTGTTGCTCTGCTGCAGTCTCTTTCCTTGACAGGCTGAGACTCAGAACAAGGAGTGTCTTTTGGAAGGGTACCTTTATCCCTTTCCGATGAGGAGGAGGTTGCAATTTGGCGCTTCTCCTTTTCCATGCTGTGATTGGCTGGTTCCATCAGAGTGGGGGGACATGTGGTGGCCCACCCTTCTTTCCTCCTGTGGAATTTATTTGCATAGTCCAAACACAAAGCTAGAGAAGTGTCACTAAAGTTTTATCAGTGCATTTCTCACTTCTCAAACCATAACCAGAATGCATTTGGCAATGTTACGAACACATTAAGTCCAAACATGATAAGAAACGATTGAACTATCATGCATGCATTCATTTGTCCATTAACAGCTAAGTTTGTGTAAGGTGTTGCACTACACATTGCTGTCACAAGGAATACTTATTTCTCTGAATAAGTATAAGATGTGTGTGTTGTAGTGTGCATCAGTTTTAAGGTTTGAAAACAGTTATGAATGGATTTGGATGGATCTCCTAGTTTCACCCACTGCTGCTGCATCTGGAGGTCCTAAGGAATTTTTATGGTCGGTCACAGGCCAAACCCTTAGGAACAGTCTCAAGGTGGGTGAAGGGCACAAACTGCATTTTGACCAATAGGAAGTTCTGTCCTTCCCGGGCTTTGTACCAAAGGTGGTCTTCTTGCGCTCTAAGAGATGTCTGGCTGTTGTCCTGGCATCTTTATCTGATGGCGTTGGACAGTTTGTTTATGTTAGTTCACCAAGATCCAATCAAAATGTAGCAAACCTATGTCCAGTATTGTGGTCAGGGAGGGTCCTGCCATAAACTGGGCCCTGGAATGTGCTGTCCACTACAGTACATATACAGTATATGTATATATCTATATCCCTCTATCTCTCTATCTATCTATCTATATATATATATATATATATATATATATATATATTTTTTTTTTTTTTTTGGTATATTCACCAAACTTATATATATATGTATATATGTGTATTAGGTGTGTAACCATGTATTAGTACCGAACCTAAACTGCAGAAAGAGTGATTTATTTGACAAATTCATGTAGGCTATTGAGAATTTGTTTTAGAGAATGGGGTTCAGTGTTTTAGCAACTGTGAAAAACTGTAATACTGTTACATGAATGATCCACAGCTGTGTGGTTTTTAGTGATAGTTGTTCATGAGTCCCTTGTTTGTCCCACAAATTCTTTGGTTTTTCAGCATTTGTGTGTATTTGAACCCTTTCCAACAATGAGGACAACTGAGTGACTCATATGCAACATTACAGAAGGTTCAAACACTCACTGATGCTTCAGAAGAAAACACGATACCCATGGGTGTAAACCTTTCTAGCGCGAAGAACCCTTGTCTCCCTCCCTCACTACTTATGTTGCATCTTGATTGGTCGGATTCACGTGGAGTTAAACACGTGGCCACCCTACGTCACACATCATATAAAAATCGCTGCTTCTATTTCTTCTTGCGTCAGATTAAGAGCGCTATGCTGCAGGAAACATTTGTGACAGCAGTAATGGATAAGATGGCTAGTTTTAAGATAATACTGTTGGCATTTATTACTATTCTTACGAAATCTGGGTATGCGGCATCTAACGGTAAGCGTTTTTCCACTGTAACAAACATGTATTTGTTCATAAAATGTACGCGTGGTGAACTCCGCATAACGATCATTGCATAGTTTAAACATCGTTAATGAATCTTAAAAGAATTTAAAACATGTAATTAACTGGGGGTTTGTAATCCTCATCAGAATGCCCTGCAAATCAGGAAACGTCTTGTGAGAGCCTGCGGTCGCTCAGTGGATACACATACAAGTTACCACCGGGCATCCCATGCGCTGATAATCACGAACAGGGATGGCACTTCCAGGTGGGAACGTTTGCTGTTCTGGATTTAATTGTAAAGTTATAATACAAAAACAGTCTTTTTTTTTTTGTTTTGTAACTTCTCGGTTTGCTGTTGTTTGTATAGAATGGAACTTTCATTGTGGATTCAGCTCTGAATGCTGATGGACCGAGACCATCCATTGTAGTGGATGTAACACCTCAGAAACTGACGCTCACTGTCTGCGAGAACCTGCAGTGGCAATCTGAGGAGGTAATGAATGTGTCAGCTTCATTTACATGCAATACATTGCCATGCCATTAGGACAGAGCAGGTTCTAAAATATAATTTTTCTTCTCTTACAGTGTGACTGTGTAATTAATTATACAGGTAAGCATTATGAATCTCACACCACACGTGCTCTAGAAACTAGTACTTTTCTGTGTATTTTAAGTATGCTTTTGTTTGTACTTGTCTATAAAGTTACAGATTTTAAACATTCTGCAGCACGTGACCCCGGGGCAAGAAATGATACATCAGGCTATGATCAAGATGGCAACACTGATGGCAACGGTAAAGGAAATAGTTTAGCCTTTAAAAGCCAAATGCTATTTCACCTTAAAATCTAAATCTTCTATAATCTTCTTTTATATTTTGACATGTATATTCAACAGGTTTACCTGCGGGGGTGATTGCTTTAATCGTAATCGTGGTTGCTGGTGTGTTTATAACCATTCTGGTCATTGTAATACGGTAAGTGCTTTTTACAAAGTTGTGTGTGTGTACAAATGTGTGTACAAATGAAGACTAAAAGACTTTTGACTTTTTTACCACAGGGCAACATATTTCCGTAAACGAAAACAAACAGATGTGCTATAGCGGCAATGATTTGTGCCTTCGCGCAAATCACTTCAGGTTACTGGTTGCAGGTGTCTGAAATGTGTTATGTGATCAATATAATCACTATTGTACTTTCTTTATTTCCACTTTACTTCCATTTTTTTTTCTTCTATGATATTTACAAATATAGCATTATATTGTTTTGGTAGCTTTTAGCCTAGTACCTTTATGGATTGTAGAGCTTTGTGTGTGCCTTCAATCCAATGTAACCTTAAATCTGTCTTGTGCAACATGACATGCAGAACTATAGAGGTCACTGACACAAAAATGTAGAAATTTATTATTGCATTATTATTATAATTTTAAAAATATGATGAATTAGATCCTTTATATGTAACCCTGGACCACAAAACCAGTCATAAGTAGCACAGGTATATTTGTAGCAATATCCAAAAATACATTGTCAAAATGATTTTTTTTGTAGATAAAGATATTTTGTAAATTTCCTACCATAAATATATACACTTCCAAGTTCTTAATTTAGACAACTTTAAAGGCGATTTTTCTCTATATTTTGTCCTAACAAACCATACATCAATGGAAAACATTTATTCAGCTTCCAGATGATGCTTAAATCTCAATTTAAAAAAAATCAACCCTTATGGCTTTGTGGTCAAGGGTCACATATAGCTACGTTACGTATACAGAGTGCGTATTTTTGAAAATGTATTTATTCATTTTAGTCCATTTTCGAGATTAAATTTTAATAAATCTCAGGGTTATCAAGTACATATTATACAAATGTCAAGGGGGCATGCATATATATATATTTTGTATTACTATTTTATATAACTTTTTATAAAGTTCATAAATTCTATATATAAATGTAGCATGGCACACAGATCCAAAATTATTTTGGATAATGTTTACACTGTCAATACCTTCACTGCCTAAATCCATGTTCACACTGACAGCATTTAAATCGTTGGGGATCATCTCTTTTCTCAAAGGTGGTCCTAATTTTCAACTGTTTGATAACATTGGTAGTCACTGCATTATGGCGTTATTTTTTAGTCAAAAGTTATGAGCGTGTAAGACATGCTCACGAGCACATTATGTTATTTCACACGCGCAAAAATGAACCTTCAGCTGGCATGATAAAAGTACTCGCGCACAAATTCAACAACCGAGAGGTGTACAGGCAGCTGCGCGCGAGCGCCTGGCATACTCTCATAGGTTAACTCTGCTCGTACAGTGGAATCCTGCTCGCGCGCAGCGGGCTTCTGCTCGCGGAGTGCTGTTTTGCTCGCGCAGTGGATTTCTCCTCGCTCAGCTGATTTCTGCTCCCTCGAGTCTAGATGACTTTTGACAATTTGGGGGCGGAAACCAAGGAGGGCACTGACTCTCTTATGATTGGTCACTTTCATCGTAATCACACCCACAGGGACATCCTTGTACCTTGATTGACAGCTCTCATTACAGGAAGCACGGAGTCAAAGTATCTGACGGAGCCTTTTAGTCAGTGCTGCATGTGTAAAACAAAATATTTTTATTTTTAAAAAAAAATAATATTTTTTTTTGGAATACTTTTTTCAGGATTCATTGATGAGTAAAACGTTAACAGCATTTATTCATAAAAACAGCATTTATTCAATATAAAAACATTTCTAACAATATGCATCGTTACCATCACCTTTTATCAATTTAACGCATCCTTGTTGAATTAAAGTACTAATTTCTTAAAAAAAAAAAAAGTTATTGTTCCCAAACTTTTGAACGGTAGTGTATATTGTTACAAAAGATTTCTATTCTAAATAAATGCAGTTCTTTTTAACTTTTTATTCATCAAATAATCCTGAAAAAAGTATCTCAGGTTATAAAAAAAATATTAAGCAGCACAACTGTTTCCAACATTGATCATAAATCAGATGAGCATAAGAGACTTCTTTCAAAAACATTAAAAATAGTAATGTTTCCAAACTTTTGACTGGTACTGTACATGGTCACTAGTTCAACTAAAACACTTGCCATGAAAAGTTTGGGAACCACTGGCCATACTTTACGTTTTGTTTTACACATGCAGCACTGACTAAAAGGCTCCGTCAGATACTTTGACTCCGTGCTTCCTGTAATGAGAGCTGTCAATCAAGGTACAAGGATGTCCCTGTGGGTGTGATTACGATGAAAGTGACCAATCATAAGAGAGTCAGTGCCCTCCTTGGTTTCCGCCCCCAAATTGTCAAAAGTCATCTAGACTCGAGGGAGCAGAAATCAGCTGAGCGAGGAGAAATCCACTGCGCGAGCAAAACAGCACTGCGCGAGCAAAACAGCACTCCGCGAGCAGAAGCCCGCTGCGCGCGAGCAGGATTCCACTGTACAAGCAGAGTTAACCTATGAGAGTATGCCAGGCGCTCGCGCGCAGCTGCCTGTACACCTCTCGGGTGTTGAATTTGTGCGCGAGTACTTTTATCATGCCAGCTGAAGGTTCATTTTTGCGCGTGTGAAATAACATAATGTGCTCGTGAGCATGTCTTACACGCTCATAACTTTTGACTAAAAAATAACGCCATACTGCATCGCTTCATTGTTCATTTGCATAAAGATTTCACCAGAAATTGCAATGCTAATGAAAATGAATAATGTCAGTTTTGTCAGTGTGAACCCTCTCTTAAGGCTTTGTGGAGCTGTATGACCAGGGCAAGTATTTAAGTTGCCGCTGTGGAAGCAAAATGCAATAAAATGCTGTGCCAGTGAGTACACACATCTAATGCATTACTAGTTTAATCCAAAGAAAATTGTAGTGAACAAGTGTTCCCTATTCTTAGGTCTTACAAAAAAAGGTGCAAAATTTTAACTTTTATTTTTTCACTGGGACCATACACTCAAAGATATACCTCAGTATCACACCTTTATACATTGTATCTTTATAAACTATGCATTACTACCGTAAGAGATAGATAAAGTACAAAGGAGTACTTTTGAGGGTACTGCCATTGTGCCATTCTTTTCTGACAACAGACTGTTTTACATAAAAAGTGGTTTTGTTTCTGTGTGCCAAGCTAGATATGATAAAGTACTCATTATATTGGGTGCTACTGATTTGTCTATACTGACTAGAATACTCTAAAAAAAATTAAAGGATGCTGTTACACATTTTATGTCATGTTATGTATAATATTATTATATTGATAAATAATAATAATATTAATAATAATAATAATAATAATAATAAATAATAAAATTTCAGTGTCAGCTGCCATTGTTTTGTGAGATTAAATTAGCACTTTGTGCAGAGAATTATGCAAAATGTATTATGTTTCTGTCATGTTTTGTGTAATCATTATACTTATCTTAAATGTATTTTCATATTTTGCTATTTTGTTGGAGGGCTTTCCATAAATAAAATTTGATAAGACCTTGAATGTCTTGTGAATTTACTTCCTTGGTTATATACTTTAAAAAAAAAAGAAAATGTGTTCCTTTCTTTTGATATGTTAAGAAATGCAGAAATTCAATTCAATTACCTTACACCAACAATCTAACCACTAACTGACTTTGACTCATTTTTATCTGGTAAGTACAGACCATTAACATGCACTCAGTCACCACAAAAACCCTGATTGTCTTCATCCACAGCTTCAAAACGAAAACATCTGGTGTACCTCAACAACACAATCTTGCATTTCTTGGTTACGAGGAGTTATCTATCAAAATATCCTACAAACTGAAAGCTGGTCATTACTGTCCCTGGGCCCTGTTTTTCTATCAATAACATCAGTACACAATCCCAAGTGCAACAAATATGTATGTTTTTATGTTCTGGTACAGAAAATTGGCTAGAGCTTGTAACAGGCCTCTACAAATGACCACGGTACACTGTTGTGTGTGCCTTTAATCCAATGTAACCTTAAATCTGTCTTGACATGTGGAACTATAGAGGTCACTGACACTAAAATGTACAAAAATTGCATGATTATTATAATTTTAAAAATATGATGAATTAGATCCTTTATATGTAACCCTGGACCACAAAACCAGTCATAAGTAGCACAGGTATATTTGTAGCAATATCCAAAAATACACTGTCAAAAAGATTTTTTTTGTAGATGAAGATATTTTGCGATTTTCTCAATATTTTGTCCTAACAAACCATACATCAATGGAAAACTTATTTATTCAGCTTCCAGATGATGCTTAATTCTCAAATAAAAAAAGACCCTTATGGCTTTGTGGTCCAGGGTCACATATAGCTTCGTATTATATATATCATATACATAAATCATAACTGTATATATACTAACATGCACTTCCAACATGCACAGTTTTTCCTTAAAAAATAAATTTCCTATTCTGATGATATTAAATTTAATAGAGTTCTCACTAAGTGGTATTAGTGAGAAAACTCATGTTTTCCAAATTTGTATTACAATGTTGCGTTACGTATCCAGAGTGCATATTTTTGAAAATGTATTTATTCATTTTAGTCCATTTTCGAGATTAAATTTAGCTAATTTGATCATAAATCTCAAGGTTATCAAGCACATATTTATACACAGTGTTGGGGAGTAACTAGTTACATGTAACAGAATTACGGAATTTAATTACAAAATAAATGTAATTGTAATTAGTTACAGTTACTGCGAAAAATTGTGTAATTAAATTACAGTTACTTTTGAAAAATGCCAGTGATTACAAAGGGGATTACATATGAATTTTTTCACACACCCACCCCCACTTACAGATTGAATTGACTTCTTTCATAAATTGCATTGACTGCTGTAAAATAAGACACCTATGTTTCAGGAGTTTAGGACACAGAATAGGACACATGCTTATTCGATAACTGTTTTATTTCCTATTTGGGTTTATGCATGAACTTTTTTTTTTTTAAGATTGTTTTTTCCAAGACATTGTTAGATGCTAGTGTTTTCTGTCATAACTATGCAAACATTTGATTTCAAACCCAGTATCATAGCTATTAAACTATTTCTTGTTATGATTTCAAATCTGTATTTAACCTCGCAAAGATCTCAAAGTAAATAAGAGCTGTTAAGTCTGAATTTGGTGCGTTGGTGCCAATAGCCTTGTGGTTAGCGTGCCGACATATAGCGCAACTTCGATTCCTGTCTTGAGGCCCTTTGCCAATCCCGCTCCCCTCTCTCCTCCCAGCTCTTTCCTGTCATCTCTCTACTGTCCTATCACAATAAAAGGCATAAAAAGCCCCAAAAAATAAGTAAAAAAAAAAAAAGTCTGAATTTGTGGTGGCTATGCTTTAAATTAAATTATTAAATGGGTCTGTGGAATGCTTGATTCTGATTGGTCAGTCATGACATTCCAAGGTATGTTATTCCCCGATAACAACTGGAAAAAAATAATCAGACTCATTCGGGGCAACTTAAGTGTATCCCTAAAATGTCTAGTTTGAACTTGCCATTTGCTAGCAACTGATTTCTTTGTGAAAGCTTTGCATTCAAATATTTCAACTCAGATCAGCGTTTCGTGTCTAATAATTTTGACACAAAACATCTAAATATTCTATCAAGCAGCTGTGTAATAAGTGAGATAATGTACATTCAGCCAGTTTTTATTGCAAAATAAAGATGTATGTTATCCCTTACTTATTATAAGCTTAGTTCAAGTGATAAAGGATTTTGAAAGTCTGACAGTAATCAGTGTTGAGCGCTACTGTAAAGTTAACTCTATCTGGTTTAAATGTTTCAAAATGATTAACAGTAGAGAATATTAGAAATTTTGAAAAGTAATCAAAAAGTAATTAAAAAGTAATAAGTTACATAACTTTAATAAACTAATTGAAAAGTTACACTACTTATTACATTTTAAATAGAATAACTTGTAATCTGTAACCTATTACATTTCCAAAGTAACCTCCCCAACACTGTTTATACAGATGTCAAGGGGGCATGCATATATATATATATATATATATATATATATATAGTATTACTATTTTATATAACTTTTTATAAAGTTCATAAATTCTATATATATATCTGTAGCATGGCACACAGATCCAAAATTATTTTGGATAATGTTTACACTGTCAATACCTTCACTGCCTAAATCCATGTTCACACTGACAGCATTTAAATCATTGGGGATCATCTCTTTTCTCAAAGGTGGTCCTAATTTTCTGTGGCATCCAACTGTTTGATAACATTGGTAGTCACTGCATCACTTCATTGTTCATTTGCATAAAGATTTCACCAGAAATTGCAATGCTGATGAAAATGAATAATGTCAGTTTTGTCAGTGTGAACCCTCTCTTAAGGCTTTGTGGAGCTGTATGACCAGGGCAAGTATTTAAGTTGCCGCTGTGGAAGCAAAATGCAATAAAATGCTGTGCCAGTTAGTACACACATCTAATGCATTACTAGTTTAATCCAAAGAAAATTGTAGTGAACAAGTGTTCCCTATTCTAAAGTCTTACCAAAAAAATATGTATGTTTTGATGTTCTGATACAGAAAATTGGCTAGAGCTTCCAATAGGCCTCTACATATTCTTATAATTCAAATCCGTTAAAGGATTGTTAGGCTGCACTAATTAGGTCAACCGGAACCGGGAACACTTCCCATAACACCCGATGTACTCAGTGCATCGTCAGAAGAATGGCATCTACGCTAATATTAGTCTGTTTCTCTCTTATTCCGAGGTCACATTAACACCAGATCCAGTCCGTATCCAGATCTGATGGTCACTGCTGTCCCCCGGATCCAGTCCGAACCCAGCCCAGATGGTGGATCAGCACCTAGAGACGACCTCTACAGCCCTGAATGTCAGTGGAGTCCACATCAACTAGATGAGCCCCAGAGACGGATCCACAGTGAAGACCACATCACCTAGACGGCTGTCGGCACAAGACCACGGGAACTTTGGCCAGAGGAGAACTGGCCCCCCGACTGAGCCTGGTTTCTCCCAAGGTTTTTTTCTCCATTTGTCACCGATGGAGTTTTGGTTCCTTGCCGCTGTCGCCTCTGGCTTGCTTAGTTGGGGACACTTTCTCTTAACACAATATTGCATTTTATTTTATTGTTTTTGATTAACTACCTTTACCTGAAAAGTGAGTGTTTAATGTTGCCTTTGGCATTGTTGATGTACTGTTTCCTATTTAATACTGTACAGCCGCCTTGTCACAATTCTGTATTGTTAAAGGCGGTATATAAATAAAGGTGACTTGACTTGACTTGACTACAAATGACCTCGATACACTGTCTTAAGTTAAAAGGGCCAACACTGATTTTGCTACAATGTTTATGTGTTGAGAAATAGCTGGACAGCTGCCAGGGTGATGCTTAAAGAGCAGGTCATACAGGTTTTTGAAAAATATATTTTTTTTGCAGTTTGTAATGTAGCTATTTGTCAATGTAAACAGTTGGCTAAGTTGTTCATCAAAAAAGCCATGATAAATAAAGATATTGTCTCTCAAATGAAAGAGTTGACTCTGAACTGCCTTAATGAGTCATCATATTTTCCAGTCTTCTGACGTGATATAAACGCTTCCGCTAGTCAGTGTTTACATCACGTCGAGAGGACTCTGTGTTCTGCTCTGTGAAAGCAAGTTTGTTTTGTTTTCATTGCCTAAAGATGACGATGTGAAAAAACACTGATTAAAATTAATTTTTCCATGATACCACAGCAAGAAAATTCAAACCTTTTGTTGTGTGGTCATCAATTTACCAAGGACTGCTTTTCTAATATTGGCAAGTTCAACGCAGGATTTGCTAAACGCTTGTCCATGAAAGATAAGTCTGTACGTTCTTTAATTAAACCAACAAGCATCTCTAAACCACAACCTGTAATATGTGTACATTTTCAATTGAGTGCTCAAAATATCAAGTATTTTGTGCTAATAAGTGATGTAGTGCAGCTTTAGGTTTCCAGGTAAACCACAATATTACTGTCTTACTGAAATAGTTCTGATATATCGCTGTGAACCCTCTATTTCCTATAGACTGTTTTGATTAATGTAGACTGTCGTTCTAATTACTTCATTTACAGTTTTTCTCGATTGCTAAAACACTATAACCAGTCTTTTGAACTAAATTTTCAAAACCATAATGCCATTTTTCAAAAAGCACACCCATTTCCCTGACCTATAAACACTATTCCCCTGCTTTAACACATGAGTCAGATTTGGTGAACTGTAACTGCAAAACTCTACACACAAATCCCTACATTTCTCAGTGCTTACACCATGTGTTCATTTAGAAAGCACTAGCATTCAATATTGTTCACTCAAGTCTGCAAAGTTGGAGCTCAATTAACACGCAATTACCCAAGTGGAAACATTAGGAGTCAAAATTTATCACACACCAAACCTTCGATGGAGATAAAAGGGCCAAAGTCAGCTTACAGTTTAGTGCATTTCTCAGATCAGAAATGAAATTCTCAAAACTACTTGTTTAACCTCCACATCATCTAGTCACTTGTGCACATCATAAAATGTTTCTATTTTTTTTTTTTAACAAGTTGCGTTTGCTTTGGTACATTCATGCAACTGATTATGCAACTGATTTGTCTGCTGTTTCCTACATTATCAGTTCCTATTGTCATGTTGCTATAGTCTTACCCCTCAAAACATCAAGTCATTAGCTCATCGTATATGTCTTTGCAGTAAATGCTAAATTTTTGATTTAGTTGTCATAAACTGTCAAGCATATTCCACATATTTCTATTAGACTTTTTGTAAATTTGTCATGAATTGTTCAAGTGAATACTGACTTTCACTAATGTAGAGACTACAGATCAACCGATGATGAAGCAGTTCTCTGAAATAGCTCAAAGGTACATCTCAACATCTCATAAACCTTCAACAGGAAAGCATATATAGACAAAGGACAACACAAGAGTTACAAATTCTGACAGTAGACTTTCTAATTTATATTTCTGCCTTTGCCCATATTTCCTTTTCTTTTCTATTTCACAGTGACTTTGTAATGCATTTATATTTTATTTTATTTTTTATGTTGATTTTGGTTTTTTTTGTCAGACCACTAGTAAAAGTGTAACTGTGAATCCTATCCGTTTTTTTCAATCAATATCCCACATACAGTAAAGTGTAATTTCAAAGATAAAGAGTAGGAGGTGAAAGAGGAAGAGGAGGAGAAGAAGGAGGAGGATGATGACAACAACAAAATGGAAGAGAAATAGGAAGGGCAAGGGCAAGAAAACAAGCAGTCTTATATATTTTAGCTGATGCGTGCCAGGGTTGGATCAGGCATGCAAGAGGATTTTACCTCCGCTGCCTGTCCAGGGCCAATTTAGTCTGTGATGTTGAGGAGGTTCTTTGGCCTGTCCCAGACCAAAGACAGGATGCTGGGGCAGAATAATTATTTTTTGTTGTTGATTGCTGTTTTGTGCTGTACTCTACAGTACAATAAATTAAGGATTAAAACACTTGCAAAAGCATACATTTGTTGTGTTCATCATGTGAATTTTTTTTTTCTCCAAGCAACACTTATTACCAGTTTTCGTAGTATTGTTTTGAATTGATCTCATCAGTGTGTAAAACTGTGTTGTAGTGTGTGTTTTTGAGGGTTTGGCTACACCTACATTAATCCGGATGCATTTGAAAACGGATTTTTTTGTTTTAAAATGCTCTCCGTCCACACTAGCGTTTCAAGCATTTTCTGAAGTTTTTTCATCCACACTGAAACGTAGAAACTTAAACTTAAATGTAAAAACTCTCAGAGATGATACAAACGGAAGAGACATAATACGTTTTCATGCAATTCTTGGCAGGATCATTTTATTTACAGAAATATCTCATCATTCACTAACGCATCCATGTCGCGCGCTCTCATGTTTGATCTAAAAAGCAGCTGCCCTCACGTTTAGCTGCAGGAGTCAGGACAGCAACTGTGAATACAGTTTCTGTCATCTTTTTAGGACTGTAATATGAAGAGTGTACAAATATATCTTTAGCAGCAGGGTAAAAAAGTGAATAGCACATAAAAGCCACAATTACCAGTATAAACATGGATATCTATTGGTACAATATGCGTCACATGACTAAACATGCGTCATCGTTTTCAAAAGCCTCCGTTTGCACAGTCCACACTGCAACGCGAAAACGGCGTTTTCAAATTTATCCACTTTGGAGAGCCTTTTCAAAAAGCTCAGTTTTCCTTGACCAAAAACACAGTCTCAGTGTGGACAGAAGGCCAAAACGGAGAGAAAAAGATGCGTTTTCAAATGAAAGTGTATTAGTGTGGACATGGCCTTTGTGTGTCATGTCTGAGAGCAAAGTTTGTTTTTTTCAGCAAGATTGAGTTGTTTTGAGTGGAGAGCTTCATTTTGACCTGAATATAGTAAGTTCGGGGAATTGAGTTAGAAGTTACGGATTTGTGTTTAGAGTTTCGCAAAAGCGAGGCAAAATGTCAAGAAATGTGTTTAAGCAATTGAGAAAAAACTGCAAAATGACTCTAATATTTAATGTATATTCAGAGAAAATGACAATGTTTTTTTTTTTTAATAAGATTTATTTACACCTTTTGTAGGGGACTTCATCACAATATTAGGACACTCTAAAATACCACATGACCTGCTCTTTAAAGGCCCCTTCTATACAGAGTAAAATGAGACAACCCAGCCAGAGATAAGATCACAGCCAAAGTGTTGACAGGACAAGATGAAATATATGAATAAACAGCAACTGAGATCTCTTTACTGAGATAAAGTGTGTTAAGAGGCAATGCATGATGAAAGTTTTCTAAAGAGGGAAGACAGTATAACATCATTTGAAAGTGTTTGAACAATGTCTGCGAATGCCTGTTACAGCAGCAAAAACAATATTTGGGAAGAGGCTTAAATCATGTGGTATTTAGTCACAGAAAGCTGGGAAACCAGCCAAGTGATGTATATCTCTTTGAGAAAACAATACAGCCCCTGGGGGCAAGCAAATAAGCTCAGTGCAGAGGTTTTCATGACGCAAACTCTCACACAAACATTTCCTCAGTTCAAGATATAGTTAATGCCAACAATCATTTTTGTATTTTAGCATTATGGTGCTAAGTTCTGTGAAACCAAATTTTAAGAAATCGCTTTAAAACATATTATATGGATTACTTGGAACTGTACATTTATATAAAGAATACAACTAAAAGAATAAAAGATGTTTACATATAGTCCACAAGAGAAAATAATTTATAAAAATGACCCAGTTCAAAAGTTTACATACACTTGATTCTTCATACTGTGTTGTTACCTGAATGATCCAGCGGCTTTTTTTATTTATTTTTTATTTTTTCCTCCGGGGTCACATTTTTTTCCCTTGTGGAATATATGTAAATGTCTTTTATGTGAAATATCTTATTCAGGTCAGGTACTAAATAAAAAATAACATAACAATTAACATTTTTCAGACTCTGCAAGGTGTATGTAAACTTTTGACCTCAACTGTATACTCCCATACTAATGCACTGTGATGGCATTTCTACTAGTCTACTAGATACTAGTTATTTGTATCAGTCTTATGTTTTTGTACTTCTATTTCCTAAGTTGTGTCTAATGTCAGAGACTGCTATATCTAAACGAAAACTGAGATGGCCTAAAAAATAAAACTTGCATATAAAAAAAAATACTACCTTACTTACATATTGCATATATACTGAACAGAACCACACACGTGACCTGTTAAACTGAGTACACTGCTGACAAATGTGGTTTCCTAAATAGTTTTTTTTTTTTTTTTATTATTGATGTGCTACTAATTAGCCATTTTTGCACCTACAAAACATTCTGTTAAGCGGAATTTTTGTTTAGGTTCACTCTGAGTCAACCTTAACTTATCTGTCACAAATTTAGCATCACTATGCCAAAAATAGTTTTTCACTCTTTCACTGTTAGTTTACATTGTTTTATGTTACACTTGTCGTGGCTTTACTGTGCTGAGCGCATTATTACGAAGTTCCCCTTAAAACGTAATTATGAAACAATCTGGCATTATGGAAAAAGAGGTAGTCCTTAGTGTCTCCTTTGAGAGGATATTGTGTATCAGTAATCCTCAAATGCTGTTAAACTGAGAAGACTGTAGAACTCTCTTGAGTGTTTTAAGCTAATTTATTGGGGTTGAAGCTGCAGTAGAACTGTCAGGAGTTCACCACACACACATTCGTTGGTAACACTTTACAATTTGTGTGCACAAATATGCATTGATTCATGCTTAATTAATGCACAGATGATCAAGTTAATGTATTATTCATTAAGAACTAAACCATTTATTAGTTATTACTACATCAGCAACTAATGAACATTCTATATGATTCATAGATTAAGTAATCAATAAATTGTTATGAGTTAAATGTGTCGTAATGAATTAATTCCATAATAAATGATTTTATTAACTAATGATGTAAATTCATGTTAATTACCACAGTGGTCAAAGCTATGTACTTCAACTTCCAGCTGTCTGCTTTAAATACTCATTAGCTAATGATTTGTAAATGTATCATTATGTTGTGACTTCACTTGTTGAGGCACATGACTAACTAACTAATTCTAAATCCATAACCACAATGACATATTACTTAACAATTAGTTAATAGTTCTGTGCCTCAACAAGTAAAGTCATAACATAATGATATCTTTGCAAATCATCAGCTAATGACTAATTAAAGCAGACAACTGGAAGATGAAATGTGTGGCTTCAACCCATGAATGAATTAATGCTATTAGTTAATAAAAATAAGTTATTAGGGAATTAATACATTATGACACATTTAACTAATAACAATTTATTGATTACGTAATCTATGAATCATATAGAATGTTCATTAGTTGCGGATGAAGTAATTATTAATTAATGGTTTAGTTCTTCATGAGTTATATATTAACTCATGATTATCACTGCATTAGTTAAGCATGAATTAATGCATATTTGTGCACATGTACTGTAAAGTGTTACCCAAGTTACAGTGATGTCATATGTTTCCTGTCTATCTCTAAAGTCTCTGTGAAAGTCCTAATATGGACGTCCCTTGCCCCTGTGTTGGATCAGACCAGGGAAGGTGGTTCAGTATAGGTGGTTCAATATAGGTGGAGGCAGTTCTTTCCTTCTGTATTGTGGTCACGAGTTATGAGTGGGTGAATCATGGAGTTTGGCGGAAGAGCAACATTTGCTAGTAATTAGCTTTAGGCAGTGAAAGAGAACAGATAAAGGTATGGAGAACTGAAAAAAGTTCTTAGTGCTATGGCTAGATTACAGGCATATTTAAATAAACATTGAAGGACAATGGTGTTTGCCAGTTCTTCGCTTCTGTAGCTATAGATTTGTGAAGAAAAAATACAGCTAATGTAATGTTATAGTTTAATTCTTAATTTTTGGACTATTCATGCAATGAAATGTTAAAGTGGTAGGTCAAGTGAGGTCAATTAAAACTTATGGTTCTGTCAAGATTTACTCACTTATGTTGATCCAAACTAGTGTGACCTTTTTTGCATTAAACATAAAAAGCAGATGTTAGGCATGTGCATGTTTTGTGGTATCCTGTTCTAGTGCAGCACCACACAGTAAGTGACAGAACTGAAGACAGAGGTCTGATTTAAAGTCAGATGTATGCTATTATTCTTTTACCCATGTCCTCAGGAAATCAGCCTATTAAAATTCTGACTCTGTGTCTGTTTTATGAGTAATAATTCCATATAATTCCAAAATTCCAATAATTTTTGTTTAGTCAACTAAAATATTCCAGTTGTCACTTAAATCAACATTAAGTAACTTTGACTAAAGTTGACTAAACTAAAACTTTTAATTTTAAGTTGCAACAACTTTTTGGAACATTTTTTTTTGTATGATATTAAAAAGCACTTCAGTGACTGTGAGAAACAATAGCTTGTTATTGTGAGTATTTTATGTCTAAAAAAAGCCGTCTTAACCATGAGAAAACCCACTATTCTATTATTTTTTAATTTGCCTGCCTTATAATACTAAAATACATAAGTTCCCTTAACAGTAGTTTAAGCAGAAGAGCAATTATTCATTAAATTAACAAATAATCACAGACCCCCTCACCCAGTCCACAACACTGACTGCCAGGACATCTCCAATAGCCCACCAGGCCCCTGGTTACCATGGCAACCAGCCAGATCAGATAAACTTCATGACCTACAAGTATGTAGAGAGAATCTTCCCCTACTTAAATCTCCCTAAAACAGAAACATACTGCAATAGGAAATGGACTCTTTCCTGTTCAATCACAGACAAACCTTTCTTTGACCTTCCTATCACACATAGCCCAGGCCATTGTGTACAGTATTACTGCATTGTATTTTAATTTTGTCTGTTGTATTTGTCTTTGTCTTTCTACTGTTTTATGCATGCATGATAGTCGTATAACCCACCTATGCCATGTTTGGTCTCTTTGAATTCGTATTTTGATGATCTAAAAGATGGTGTAAATTAGATGTTGATACCTATGCAACATATTAGTGTTTTAAGAAACCTTAGTCATTTTTGCATCAACACCCAATCAAATTACATATGCAAAATGCCATGTTCACAGACAAAGAGTCATAAACTTTCCCTCCAAAGGTAAAAATCACTATTGGCTCTCATACCTCCTGGAGGTGTAACTTCCAGAGACTTTAAATGCATCCCAAGAGCTTCTTCTCTCTTCTTTCTTCACTCTCTTCTTCGTCTGCAACATCTTCCAATTGCTGCCTGTGTGGAGGAACCCACGGGGAGCCTGAGCCGGCACAGGGTGTGCCTGGCGGGCCCGACAGGCCCCAACAAACCACAAAGAGCCAGACATTTTCACTCAACCCTGGAATTCATCTTCATGACTCGCCTCAGTCAGTCAGGGGTTCTTTTAGAACCTAAGAGGATGAGGAGGATGAGCTAGAACTCTTCAGGACTTCCCTAAGCGTGCGCCAGGCCTTGCGGCCTTGTCTTTCCATTCCCCAAAGATCACAGGACTTCAGCTGGGTCCCTCTCAGCTCTTGGTTCTTCTCCACTTTTCACATGGGAAGAAACTCCCAGTCACCATCGAGTCAGAACATCTTTGGAGTTCATCACTCTTCGGACCCAGAAGAACGTGATTGCGATTCCAAAACCACCACTGCTCCAAACCATCAAGACTTTCACCCAAGACTGGATTCGGACACTTGTTCAACGACCAAGGCAATACAAGTATCGTACATTTAACTAAACAAAACAGAGGTTTAGTATAAGCGGTAGACAGCACTGATGGTTTCACAGCAGGTGGTTAACTGACTCTTTTCATAGCTACATTTCCTTGTCTCTCTCTAACTGCTTCTCACTGACCCTTCCCCCATATATGAGTGATTTCATGTTTGTTTGTTAAGATTATTTATGTGTTAGTTATTTGTTAATTAAACTCTTGTGCACAAATTACAGAGTTTTGACTCTGATTCTGCCTTGCAAAATTAATGTCCCTTTACGATTCCGATTCGAGCTACATGCTCTAATGCAATGGTACTTTAAGAAAGTTATTTTCTGTGGCCAAGAAAATATCATTTCTCAGAGTTGATAATTTTACTGAATGTTCACCGGACGAACAGATTAGTTGATGGAAAATTAATCCTGCTGCAGTTACTACTGGCAGCTGATATAAATAATTGTAATTAAAAATAATTAATTGTAATTATTTATATACATTTCCCTTTGAGCTAAATCACGACAGAGAAATGACCAACAGCTTTGCACCTCATGTTGCGGGAAAATACTGTGAATGTGGAAAGGAAGTTATCAGGAAGTGAATGCAGTTGCACTTGGGAAATGACTCATTGTGGTTTGTCTTTTAGAAATCCTGCCGGATTTACACCACACACTTTCACCCATAAATACTGATGTCATCCCCCCTTTTTGGAACATAGTACTCAAAACAAAGGATTTGATGTTTTATTGCCCTCATACCTGCACTGATTACAATAACATTGTATTGCAGATGATATCTTCCTTTTCCGAAGATAAGATTCAACTACATATGCTATAGTGTTCATTTGTATCAAGCTGGTAAAATCAGTGCAAATTAAGTATTATTTTCATATTGGATTTTTAGGCCAACAAACTAGTAGCCTATCCTGATTCAGAAACCAGAATGTTATGAAAAGCACAAACATTTTTATTTTAAAATGTAAAGGCCACCTTTTTTTTTTTTTTGTAGTTACATTAGCCTAGCAAATGTGAAACGATTAGAACATGATATAAGGCAATAGTCATTTGTGGGTGTTTGACTCGAGGCAATGAGCTACACATTCTATGAGGCATTGCAAATGACAAAAATTTAATCAAAAATGCAATATAAGGTATCTGACTATAGGTAGGCCTATAAACATAATTATCATTAAAGCTGCAAGCAGCGATGAACGGGCCCTCGCACCCGGGCTCACCGCCGATCGGTGGCGAATGGTGGGCACTATGCTTTTCACATAGTAAATTTAGGAGGAATATGTCAAAGTCATTTATATGTGCCAAACTTCCTGCTGCCAGTTGGTGGCGCTATGTCTATAACTGAATATTGGAATGTAGATGTGTTCAGGCCAGCACTTTTGTCAAATATATGAAGTTTGGTGCAGATTGAACATAGTATACTTGAGCTAGTGTAAGACATGACATATCCTGCTGCCAAGAGGTGGCGCTATGATTATATCTAAATATTGGTCTTTAGATGTCTTCAGGCTAGTACTCTTACCAAACATGTGAAGTTTGGGGCAGATCAGACATTGCATGTTTAAGTTAGTGTAAAACAAGTCATTTCCTGTTGCCAACAGGTGGCGCTATGATAATAACTGAATTTTGGCCTCTAGATGTGTTCAGGCCAGGACTCTTATCGAACGTGTGAAGTTTGGGGCAGATCGGACATTTTATGGCCGAGTTACAACATCCTGTATTTCCATGGCGAAACATCGAACTTTGTCTGGCCGCCACGGACACGCCCTCTAACGAAAACTCAAGATCTTCACAATTTAACATCGCAAAGGCCTTTACAGTAGACTGACCAAATTTGGTGTTGTTCTGAATAAATCTCTAGGACGAGTCCATTACAGAGTAAAACTTGTCACTTCCTGTTGCCAGTAGGTGGCGCTATGACTAAAACTGAATATGACTATGGGCATGTGTTCAGGACCGAACTCTTATCAAACATGTGAAGTTTGGGGCAGATCAGACATTGTATGACTGAGTTATAACAACTTCGATTTTCATGGCGAATCATCGAAATTTGACAGGCCGCCACGGACACGCCCTCCAGCGAAAACTCTAGATCTTCGCAATTTAACGTCACAAAGGGCTTTAGATTGGACTGACCAAATTTGGTGTTGATCCGAATAAATCTCTAGGAGGAGTTCGTTTTAATACGACGCCTGGAAATGGCAAAAATGACACAAAATTTGCTGAGAAAATGAAAAATATCTGACTTCCTGTTGGGTTTCGGATTTTCCTCCAAGAGACTTTTTTGTGTGTATTAGTGTGTTACATGTGCTTACCAATTTTCATACATGTACGTGAAACGTAGCGGGAGGGGCACTTCATAGAAAGTGAATAGGTGGCGCTGTCGAGCCATTTTGCCACACCCACTTCTGAAACCCATATCAGACGTAAATTTTCGCCAGGTCTGATGCGTGTGCAAAGTTTCATGACTTTTCGGGCATGTTTAGGCCCTCAAAAATGCGATTCATTTTGGAGAAGAAGAAGAAGAAAAATAATTAAAGCTGCAAGCAGCGATGAACGGGCCCTCGCACCCGGGCTCACCACCGATCGGTGGCGAATGGTGGGCACTATGCTTTTCACATAGTAAATTTAGGAGGAATATGTCAAAGTCATTTATATGTGCCAAACTTCCTGCTGCCAGCTGGTGGCGCTATGTCTATAACTGAATATTGGCATGTAGATGTGTTCAGGCCAGCACTTTTATCAAACATATAAAGTTTGGTGCAGATTGAACACAGTATGCTTGAGCTAGTGTAAGACATTACATATCTTGTTGCTAACAGGTGGCGCTATGATTATATCTGAATATTGGTCTTTAGGTTTCTTCAGGCAAGTACTCTTACCAAACATGTGAAGTTTGGTGCAGATCAGACATTGCATGTTTAAGTTAGTGTAAAATAAGTCATTTCCTGTTGCCAACAGGTGGCGCTATAATAATAACTGAATATTGGCATTCAGATGTGTTCAGGCCAGGACTCTTATCGAACATGTGAAGTTTGGGGCAGATCGGACATTGTATGTCTGAGTTACAACAATTTCTATTCCCATGGCGAAACATCGAACTTTGTCAGGCCGCCACGGACACGCCCTTCAACGAAAACTCAAGATCTTCACAATTTAACATGGCAAAGGCCTTTAGAGTAGACTGACCGAATTTGGTGGTGTTCTGAATAAATCTCTAGGAGGAGTCCGTTACAGAATAAAACATGTCACTTCCTGTTGCCAGTAGGTGGCGCTATGACTAAAACTGAATATGACTATGGGCACGTGTTCAGGACAGGACTCTTATCAAACATGTGAAGTTTGGGGCAGATCAGACATTGTATGGCTCAGTTATAACAACTTCCTTTTTCATGGCGAATCATCGAAATTTGACAGGCCGCCACGGACACGCCCTCTGGTGAAAACTCTAGATCTTCGCAATTTAACGTCACAAAGGGCTTTAGATTAGACTGACCAAATTTGGTGTTGATCTGAATAAATCTCTAGGAGGAGTTCGTTCAAGTACGACACCTGGAAATGGCAAAAATGAGACAAAATTTGCTGGAAAAATTAAAAATATCCGACTTCCTGTTGGGTTTCGGATTTTGCCTCAAGAGACTTTTTTGTAGGTATTGGTGTGTTACATGTGTGTACCGAGTTTCGTAAATGTACTTGAAACGTAGCTCGAGGCGCACTCCGCTGAATGTGTATAGGTGGCGCTATCGAGCCATTTTGCCACACCCACTTCTGAGACCCATATCAGACGTAAATTGTCGCCAGTTCTGATGCGTGTGCAAAGTTTCGTGAGTTTTCGGCCATGTTTAGGCCCTCAAAAATGCGATTCATTTTGGAGAAGAATAATAATAATAATAATTAAAGCTGCAAGCAGCGATGAAAGGGCCCTCGCACCCGGGCTCACCGCCGATCGGTGGCGAATGGTTGGCACTATGCTGTTCATGATTATATCTGAATATTGGTCTTTAGATGTCTTCAGGCCAGTACTCTTACCAAACATGTGAAGTTTGGTGCAGATCAGACATTGCATGTTTAAGTTAGTGTAAAATAAGACATTTCCTGTTGCCAACAGGTGGCACTATGATAATAACTGAATTTTGGCCTCTAGATGTGTTCAGGCCAGGACTCTTATCGAACGTATGAAGTTTGGGGCAGATCGGACATTTTATGGCTGAGTTACAACATCTTGTATTTCCATGGCGAATCATCGAAATTTGACAGGCCGCCACGGACACGCCCTTCAACGAAAACTCAAGATCTTCACAATTTAACATGGCAAAGGCCTTTAGAGTAGACTGACCAAATTTGGTGTTGATCTGAATAAATCTCTAGGAGGAGTCCATTACAGAGTAAAACATATCACTTCCTGTTGCCAGTAGGTGGCGCTATAACTTAAACTGAATATGACTATGGGCATGTGTTCAGGATCGGACTCTTATCAAACATGTGAAGTTTGGGGCAGATCAGACATTGTATGGCTGAGTTATAACAACTTCGATTTTCATGGCGAATCATCGGAATTTGACAGGCCGCCACGGACACGCCCTCCAGCGAAAACTCTAGATCTTCGCAATTTAACGTCACAAAGGGCTTTAGATTAGACTGACCAAATTTGGTGTTGATCCGAATAAATCTCTAGGAGGAGTTCGTTTTAATATGACGCCTGGAAATGGCAAAAATGACACAAAATTTGCTGAGAAAATGAAAAATATCTGACTTCCTGTTGGGTTTCGGATTTTCCTCCAAGAGACTTTTTTGTAGGTATTGATGTGTTACATGTGTGTACCGAGTTTCATACATGTACGTGAAACGTAGCTCGAGGCGCACTCCGCTGAATGTTTATAGGTGGCGCTATCGAGCCATTTTGCCACACCCACTTCTGAAACCCATATCAGATGTAAATTTTCGCCAGTTCTGATGCGTGTGCAAAGTTTCATGACTTTTCGGGCATGTTTAGGCCCTCAAAAATGCGATTCATTTTGGAGAAGAATAATAATAATAATAAACGGAGCAATTCCAATAGGGTCCTCGCACCACCGGTGCTCGGGCCCTAATAATAAACGGAGCAATTCCAATAGGGTCCTCGCACCACCGGTGCTCGGGCCCTAATAATAATAATAATAATAATAATAATAATAATAATAATAATAATAATAAACAGAGCAATTCCAAGAGGGTCCTCGCACCACCGGTGCTCGGGCCCTAAATATACATCCCTGTCACATGCATATGTTTTCAGTCCAAAAATCTTTTTGCTCTTTTGGTAAAAACACCCTTAAATAGCTTGCAACTCACTTGTAGCTAGATGCACACACGATTTAATCTCTTTAAAAAAAGCCATTTATCCATAATGAAAATGAATAGAATATGAATTCATACAACACAAGGGTGTATAACTGCATGATATCAATGTTCTTCTACAACACTGTCATGATTTAACCTTTGATTTTGTCTTATTAAATGAAGCTTTATCTTTATTTTCTCATACAACTGTTTATCGTTTGTTTTTTCTTGTGGGTTTTTCTGACTAGACTGGAGTGAGTGCATTTCTATTTCAGGCTGCTCTATAGTCAGTCTGTTTCTGCCAGGAAACAGTTCTGTCTACATGTTACCAGCAACAGAGGAACAACTTATAACAAAAGTTCAATTTGTTAATGACTTTTTAGTGATGTGCACCCCACACCTTTAGATATGTAATCTAAAGTACTAAGTACTAATAATCTAAAGTACCTTTAGTACTAATACAGATGTTCACTCATCTAATATCTGTCACAACAGTAATAGAGATAAATGATACTGCACTTCAGAAGAATGCTGAGAACAACAATGAAGACTTCAACTGCAGGTTACCAAATTAACATAATAATTAAAGACTTCCCAACTGCAGCCAGTCATGTTCCAGAGAGATCACCTCAGCTTTTGTAGGACAGGATTTCATGCAAATGAGGGAGAACTGCAGTAAACTTCTGGTCTGGTTGTCAGCCAGTTTCTTCAGCCACTCATATGCCAGAAAAAATATCACACCACTTTTTCTCCTTGCACTTATTTTTTTCAAGGGGAAATGGTGGGTGTTATTGGTAATCACTCGTCTGACTGAAATTCCTGTCCTCTGATTCATCCATTATTTTATTTTACACTCCACCCTGCTCTTCACAAAGGACCCTACGTGTGGCTAAGTTTGTGTTTGTTCAGAGCAGTGCTGCCTAGTACCACGGCTCGTAATTTCAAGGCATCCAATTTCTTTGATTAGTATAAGTGGGTGTTAACTATTCCTTTTACCCTGTGCACTCAATGCACCTTTATTGTCTAATATTAATCTTTTATTTGATTATTATTTAACAAGACAAAATGGTATGTTCATAGAAAAATAAGCACAACCGTCTTACCTTGGACCCGCCCTGACTGAGCTGTAATCAGTCTGACCGCCATTGTTTTGACACCTCGCAGGGGAAGACAAGAATGGCTCCTACGCGACTGAGATGTCCTGTTGTTCACTGTTGTTCATGATCATAGCAGTCATCATTTACACCCGACATCTGATCTGCTGAAGACACAGACGATTAATGTTAGTTTAGTTTTTGAATGGAAATGCGCCCGGCGATCTACATAAATGTGTCTATGTTCGCGCAAATCATTTGTGATCCAGCTTCACCTACAGCAGAAGTGAGCATAAGGGTTTTTATGCATCTATGTAAATTTCCTAATAATGTACCAAGTTTTACGACTAAAGTAAACAGTACTTTTCATCACTCCACCCCACTGAGAAATTTGAACCAAAGTATGTTATAGCGATTCTCATTAAGAAAATGGGCATCCGATGACACCTTTAAAAGACGAGTTCCAAAAGTTGTATGAAATGCTGTATATTGTAATAAAATGCTGCCAGAATGGCGTATTATAACAAATGTGTCTGGCAGCATACCCTAAATGTATTTGATAAGTTTGGGGTCAATAAAATGAAATGTTTAAATATGCTTGTAACATTTGGTTACTTTTGCCTATTTTCATGAAACTTATAAACTGAAAGCGTTAGACCATTAAACTCCTGTCTGTTCAAATTTAGCTCAGATCATGCTGACCTGAAGTTACAAACATCCTTGTGATAAACCTTAACGAATCCCTAATTTGGCAAGTGTCAGAACTCAGGTTTGATCTCTCCTTCTCCTTGCATTATCTTCTCTTATCTCTTCTCTCCCCCTGAATTCTCTGCTTTTTCTCCCTTGTACTCTTTTTATTTGCCACTGTGTTTTGAGCTCATCAGTCACTGGTCTGCCACCCCGGTGCTGCCTCGGTGCTTTGGCCCTTGGATTACTCCCTGGCACTGTTTGTTATATTGTACTGTCTAGCTGTGTTTGATGTGCACTTACCTCTGATTTTAGTACTGACCTGACCCTCATCTGTCTGACCTCCCTCTTTTCAGATATGCACTTGTTTGATTTGGCCCAGAGCCACCATTGGAATGTCATATTTAGCAACTTTTCCTGTTGCTGTGCTTGGCCTTTAGGTATTTATTAGTGACAGTAAGACAAACAGGGAAAAGTCCCAGTGCTACTGGACTTCATATTAACAGTTGAGAATGTTATGTCAGAAACACCACAATAAATTAATCAAACCCATCCTGTAACCACCTCGCTGGTCATTAAACAGTCCACGCTTCCAAAAATAAATGTCTATTTGTTTTATTTTCTGCTATTTTCAAAATTATTAAATTGGCCCACATACACAGAAATACATATTTGAATTGTAAAGTCATGAAAATACAAAAAAAATAAACATAAAATCCCTGAAATAACAAATATATCATTCATGACCCATAACTGACCTATCAGTGTCAGCTACACATCCGTTTGCGTTTATTGATTCTACTGTAATGCTTTTTTCTTATGCTACAGATAAGTTAGAGGAAGTCTGAAAGGAAGTCAGAGAAGGCACTCTTTTCTTTTGCATCTACATTCTAAAGACAGAGAATAACAACCCAAGCTGTGTTATTTTTAACCCAAAGGCTGGGTAAAATTTATAGAACAAAACACATTAGGTTTTCTTACATACTCACAGCAGCATGTTCTGGATGTACTGGCAGTAGCAAGTCTCGGTACTTGCTCTGCTGCAGCAGAGTAGCAGATCTATTCCACCAAGACCAAATACATTAAAGGAGAAGTCCACTTCCAGAACAACAATTCAAAAATAATTTACTCACCCCCTTGTCATCAAAGATGTTCATGTCTTTCTGTCTTCAGTCGTGAAGAAATTATGGTTTCTAAGGAAAACACCTCAGAATTTTTCTCTATATAATGGATTTCATTGGTGCCCCGATTTTGAACTTCTAAAATGTAAATGTAATGTTTAAATGCAGCTTCAAAGGGCTCTAAATGATCCCAGCCGAAGAAGAAGGATCTTATCTAGTAAAACGATCAGTCAATTTTTTCGGAAAATATTTTTTTTATACTTTTTAAGAACAAAAGCTTGTGTAGCACAGGCTCTGAGATGTGCGTTCACGACACTACGTACTATTGAATCAAGTTAAAAGGTCACTCGGAACATAGGTGGAACTGCAGACCCAATGTTTACAAAGCAATCCCACAAAGACTAAGAAAGTGCAAGTCAAACGCTGTTTACAAACAAAAAGGTACAATGATGTCCTCCTCAAGTTGTAGGAGAAAATAAGGTTTTTCGCCATACTCTACCTTTTTGAGCCGGAGTATATAGACGATGAACTTACACATGATTCGTAGTAGTGATGGGAAGTTCGGATCATTTTACCAACTCGGACCTTTGAGTCTCGTTCTTGTTACATTGAAACACTGATCACACTACAAACAAGACAAAACTATAATGATATAAGAAAAAGAAAAGACTAATTCATTGTTTAGCTCACCTCACCTCTTATCAGACAAGTTTTCGGGTTTGAGTCGTTCGTTCATCTTATTGGGTTGTCACGTGATGAACGAATGACTCAAACCTGAAAACTTGTGAGATAAGAGGTGAGGTGAGCTAATTCCAGCACAGAACCTAATAGGATGTTGCGCGACTGAACGAATCACTCCTGAGACGACTCTCTTCCTGAGTCACATTCACGTTTAAGAACGACCCATTGTAGCAACGTGGAAGCGCACCCCAGAGCCTGTGTTACATGAGCTTTTGTGCTTAAAAAGTATTCAAATTTAAAAAAAGGGCGTGAGTAAATTATTTGTAAATTTTTGTTCTGGAAGTGGACTTCTCCTTTAACATTGTCATGTACATTACTATGCCATCACTAGAGTTGTCATAACAGAACTTCCTTTATTTATATTATATTTATAGAATAGCATATTTTATATCATTTTTATCCATAGGCCATATAGCCTATATTCAAACTCATTTAACTAATATTAGAAGCAAAAATGAAACATTTAAAAGTAATCATTTGTTATCCTGTTTCCACCATGATGGTGCTGGTTCTTGTGCCTCATGTGAAGGATGCTCCTTTTTACAGGGGCCAGATTAATGCTTAATCCAAATGTCGGTCCTTTTTACAATCCGAAGTCTGCATCGTCACACTAGGACTTTTGGCCCCGAATGAGCACCCCATGCTGGCCGGATTAAAACTACTTCCAGCAGTAAGCTAGTTTTGCACAGAAATTGCACAGGTTGCTGCAGAGCTGTAGCAAACATATATTTTATGGTTACTTCAGAGACTTGTAAAAGGGAAATAGGGAATAACTACAGCACCATATTTACTAACAATAATTAACTTTTTGACAACATAAGTACTTATCACCTAAATGACCTTCACTGTTACATATAGTTGAAGTCAAAAGTTTACATACACCTTGCAGAATCTGCAAAATGATACGTTTGTTTTTTTTTTTACCAAAATAAGACGGATTATAAAAAATTCATGTTATTTTTTTTTAGCTAGTACTGACCTGAATAAGATATTTCACATAAAAGACATTTTCATATAGTCCACAAGAGAAAAAAATAGTTGAATTTATAAAAATGACCCCGTTCAAAAGTTTACATATGCTTGATTCTTAATACTGTGTTGTTACCTGAATGATCCACAGCTGTGTGTTTTTGTTTAATGTTTTGTTCATGAGTCCCTTGTTTGTCCTAAACTGCCCGCTGTTCCTCAGAAAAATCCTTCAGGTCCACAGTTTTTTTTTTTAGGAGGGTATTTGAACCCTTTCCAACAATGACTGTATGATTTTGAGATCCATCTTTTCACACTGAGGATTAATATGCAACTATTACAGAAGGTTCAAATTCGTGATCAGTAATAGTTGCATATGAGTCCCTCATATTGGCCCATATTGTCCTCAGTGTGAAAAGATGGATCTCAAAATCATACAGTCATTGTTGGAAAGGGTTCAAATTTGTGAACCCTTGAATTTGTGGGACCTGAAGGATTTTTCTGAAGAACAGTGGGCAGTTCAACTGTTCAGGACAAACAAGGGACTCATGAACTACTATTGCTTAAAAAACAAAACAAAACAAAACAAAAAAACAGCTGTGGATCATTCAGGTAGCAACACAGTATTAAAAATCAAGTGTATGTAAACCTTTGAACGGGGTAATTTGTATAAATTCAACTATTATTTTCTCTTGTGGATTATATGGAAATGTTGTTTACGTGAAATAACTTATTCAGGTCAGTACTAAATAAAAAATAACATGCAATTTGTATGATACCACTTATTTTGGTAAAATAAATAACATTTTGCAGATTCTGCAAGGTGTATGTAAACTTTTGACAAACTGTATAAAGGATATTTTGAGATATCACATAAAAAGTGCTGAATAGATGCATTTAAATTTTAATAATACACACAAAAATCATGTGTGCTCAACTGAGGCAGATATATTTTCAAATACAATAAGAAGACACGCATAAACCCTTGATGCAGAACAAAAAACCCCACGTGACTTTGCTTCAATTACATGTAACATTTTTAACGAACTGTTACAACTATTCCCATCCAAGCAGCCATAACATTTTATACAACGGATTTAGCATGTGGGTTTAAAGTTAGCATGATTACAAAGCATCAAATTTACAGCTACTTTAGGATATACAGGCTAATAGTCATTAAGTGTTTATTTATCATACACTGTTTACATTGAAGGATAGCTACATTATAATCCCATGTATGTAGCAACAATCCCATGAGTGTGCCCTGTCTATGTTGTTTAAAATTGAACAGAAAATCTGTTTTTGGCATCATCACTATGACATTAAGGTACACAAGCTAATTACCTTTGTACATTTACAGTCTTTTCTCATTATGTCTGGGGATTTGGTTTTCCCCTTATCCTTTTCCCACACACTTTAATCATGAAACAGCTCTACCATAGTGACATCTTGAGGTGCATAACCAAACCGCTAACTAAACAATAAATAATTGTTTGGGCATCATCTACAATGACACTTTCACGTCTTCAAACTGAATCAAACAGTATCTGCAATGACAACTTCATGTCTGCCCTAGACAAGACAGCAGGATTTAGAACAGGATAGCAGTTCAGAATATCATCACTCAGCTCTTGCATCACAGACTGAGTTTATCATTTTAAAAGGAATGTGCAAGTGTGTCTGTGAACAGGGTTGTTCCACTCCTTCTGCCTATTAAAACAATGACTCACTGCCTGCAGAAGCAATGCGTTGTTATTGAATGAATATTCACTCAATGTTTGTTTGGAAGTAAGTGGAAACTGATGTCTTCTCAGGGTCATTTTTATAAATTCAACAATTAGCCTATTTTCTCTTGTGGACTATGTGTAAACATATTTTATGTGAAATGTCTTATTCATGTCAGTACTAAAAAAAACATGCTTTTTGTGTGACATCTTTTATTTTGTTACAAATAACATTTTGCAGATCTTGCAAAGTGTATGTAAACGTTTGACTTCAACTGTATATACAGTTTACATATAAATGCAACTCTGAATGTATAAACGTAATAAATGTTGGACTGGGATGACAGTAGGCCTAGTTTTAGGTTAGACTGGAAGAGAACGGTGAGGAAATTATCTCAGTTGTCACTGGAAAACTGAGTGAATAATTATTTTCTTGTTAATGTCTGTAACCAGCCTTTCTTTCAGTTACCACAACTGCCAAAGTTTACTACAATATCTGCTTTGCAGATGTATTAACAACTTAATTTCCTCCTATTAGCCCAAATACCACAGTTGAGAACATGTTATGCTGGATATTGCATTTCTTTCATTTGCTGTTAGGACCTTTACATTATTACCATATAGGAAAAAATGACAAATGATGAAAAAGATGGGTCTCAGCTAACATTGCAAATGTATTTAACATTGTAGCTGTGGCTGATGAAAAAACAGTCCATGCCAAACAACCATAAGCAATAATCTGAGACTCACATTTAGCCTGCATTTCATCTCATTTCCTAGTCACTCACAGCCTCACTCTCATCCAGTCCTAAACTGACTTTAGGGGAAGTCCACCAGGCAAACTGAAAAAAATAAAGTTAAAGACTATGTCTAAAAGACTAAGGTCCGGTTTCACAGACAGGGCTTAGACTAAACCAGGATTAGGTCATTGTTCAATTAGGACATTCAAGCAATTTTTATAAACATGCTTAGGGGGAAAAAAAAAAAAAATAAATAAATAAAAAATAAAAAAACATTACTGGTGTGCATCTTGAGGCAAACCAAAGGCACAGATATATTTTAAGATCAGTCAGTACAAGTTTCTTTCAGTTAAAACAGTTCAGACTTACAATTTAGTCTAGGACTGCACTGTAAAAAACAATTTGTTGAGTCAACTTAAAATAATTTGTAACCTGGCTGCCTTAAAAAAAATTTACTCAGCTTGAAATGTTAAATTATACTAAGTGACAACTTAGATATTGGAGTTGAATCAACTTAAAATTTTAAGACAGCAAGGTTACTTACCCATCTGTTAAGTTTAGCAAACACAAATATCTAAGTTGTTGCTTAGTACAAATTAACATTTCAAGTTGACTAAACTTATTTTAGTTGACTGAACTTAAATTTTTAAGGCAGTAGGGTAACAAATTATTTTAAGATGACTCAACAAATTGTGTTTTTTATTTTTTACAGTGTGGGCTTAAGGCTTGTCTGTGAAACGAGGAGTAAAGGTTAAATACTATGTAACATCATGAAAACATTATACAGTACGAATTAGTGTTGTCACGGTACCAAAATTTCAGTATTCGGTACCAATACCAGTGAAAATCCACGGTTCTCGGTACCAATTTCGGTACCAAAACAAAACACAAAAACATGAATAGAACAGCACACTATTTTTATTAATAACAAACACAAAACAAAGTTTTGGCTTGGAAGCTTGGTGATGAAGCATTTGCTGGAATCCCCATTTTTCACTGTATAAACTGGTACTTGATCCATACATGTGAATTCAGCAACAGCTCGGTTCAGTTTTCTTGCCTCAGGTGAGTTTTTGTCGTACTTCTGCTGCTGAAAAGCATCTGGAACCGTTGTCTGCTTAAGAGTTTGCTTTGGTGGTTCGTGCTCTTCTTCAGCCTGCAGCTGTAAAAGAAAAATATAATATACTTCAGTAAAACAATGGGTTGAGTCTGACCAAATGCAAAATTAGATTGACACCAGCTAAACAGAACTTTATATATAATATAACTTTTCAGTAAATTACAAACCTCAGCTTTTATAATAAATTTAGATAAGATTACTTATATTGAGTTTATATCAATGTTACACAGAGACGGAAACTGTAGTAATAAAAACACTTTACAAAAAGATTTATTATTCTTATAATTATTTTTAAATTAAAAGTTGTATCTGTTGACATCATTTAACGCACAATGAACAAACATGAACGATCAAATGTTTGTATAAAATAACATTCACACACCTTAATTAATGTTCACTCACTGTAACTTGATGTTAGATAATATATTAAGTCATGTTAATGAATGGTATCTTTTACCAAACTATACAGGACTGTATTTGACTGTACTTTTATTTAATCAAACTGCGCAAACTATATTTCATAGCCTAGAACTGCTTTTCTGATGGACCGGTTTTAAGGACATAAACATTAACCATACATTTGTACATTTGTTCTCTAACACACATATTTTAGCTACACAGGTCATTTAAAAGCCTCAGGAGTGTAAAAATAGTACACAATCATGTCATGTTTTTTTTTTTTTTAATAAACGCTATAGGAGCATTAAACACTTAATAAAGAAGTTTATTCTAATACTCGCGTTAGCATTAGCCGCGCATATGCTAACGATTAACTAAGCAAATGGCAATGTTTATTTAGGGTATAATTTTTATAACAAAAGCTCTAAATATAAAATTAGATTAAAACTTACCTGCTTGAACTCTTTCATTAAATCTGGGTGTCGGTCTTTGAGGTGTTTTATTAAGTTCGATGTATGTCCTCCTTGTAGCGCCCTCTTCCCCCTCAGGGTGGCTACCTGAGCACTTAGGATGGGCGCACGGGTTCGCAAAGGATAGTCTCTCGACTGAATTAACCAAGGAACCTCTCTTAAACCTCGGATTTGAGAATAACAAGGTTAACTATAAAATGCCCTAGTGGGTCACATGTGATCAACAACGTAGGGTGGGTCAGAATTAACTTTTACTTGGGTTATATAGATAATTTCCCTTTCACCAGGAATGAATTACAGAGATGGATTAAAGTAATACTATGACAGTGTTTATTTAACCAATGAACTTAAATAAAAGGGAAATAAAATAACTAATGAAAAATTACAAATGTCACAGCAACCAAATTACATTGGGTTCCCCCCTCAACCCCTGTATTAGCGGCTTCCTCTGACAACCCCCTTTTTCAGTGCAGCTCAAATGCCCTTTGAACGTACTCACAGGCTAAATGGAAATATACTTAGAAACATTTCCTTACGCTATATATTCAAATTTCACTGTAACCTATAAATAACTTATTCACATGGGCCCATTCACACACACACATAAGCACAAACAATTTCTCCCACCCCTGTTGCAGGCCTGTACCATTGCTGGTGATCGTTGTGGCCAGGAAATAAACAAAATAATTGGCCCCTTCACTCCAAAGAGCCAGCAAAATTAGAACGGAGGTACCTTTAATCCAATAAGTTCTCCTGATTTCGGATGCTCGTAGCGCAGGGCAGGCCGCCTTTGATGCGCGCGTTTGCTCTTCCGTATCAGCGTTGTTCACGTTGGTAGATTTGGGTCCACCGCCCTCCAGGTCGGTGACTTCACTACTAGATCACAATGAGTCGCTTAGCAGTTTCAAGTAGTTCGCACGGAGTTCGCTCGAATATGGATGAAACTGACTGATGACGCACCGCTTCTCCGAGCCACATAGACGAATAACATTAGCCAGCGATCTGCTGGATTAACTCGTCGCAGTTTTCTCTCAAAAGCAAATGAAAGAAATCAATCCTATTCGGATTAATCGGGATGTTAACCCCTCATACACACATAGGCACACTTCCCCTCTCTCGCTTTTTCCCCGTTGGCATTACCACCCCCTCTGTACAAACTACCGTTCTTAAAGAAACAGCTAACCCTATAGTTTATACTAAAGAAAATTGAAATAAATATCTAAACATTAAGCAAAATGTTTTTTTTTCTTCACTTTTGGGGAGGGGAAATACTGGGGGTTACACTCTCCCCGCTCTAATCTCTCATGTCCCCATGAGGCTATAGTGAAACTTAAAATCAGATATGCACTATGGCTGTAGCAGCTAAATTAGTATTTGCTTTGGTACACTTACCACATTGGGCCAGAGGATGACACCAAAGGGTATTACAACCCCTTTTTATCCGAGAGACGTTCCCAAGATGTATTACCATGCCTTTGTACACAATAGACAACGGCTTGTCTGAGGGCTTGCCCAGGTCATCATAACTGAGCTTAATGACAGGTTTTATGGTTCTCTTGGGACGACTTTCAGTGGGTGCTGGGTCTACAACTGGGATGTTATTGTCATGGGTTTCTGTCTCTTTTGGTGACTTTTCTTTCCAGCTATCCTCTATGATACTGTCTTGAGACGTTTCACCTCTCTCGGTCCTGAGTGTAGATTCTTCACTGGCAGGTTCAGGCATCATGGTATACAGAGGCTTAGTCTGCATTCTACGTCGTTCTGGTATGTAGTAGCAAATTCCATCATCACTGTCAGAAGTTGTTTCTATTCTGCAGCGTTCACTTGTGGTAGGTAACCTCTCTTTTATTTGCTTTCCGTGCACAGTTTGGGCTCTTGTTACGGGCGGTCTTATGGTTTCTTCCCTACCCCTAGGAGCAGAAAGTCTCACTTGGTCTCCGATGGGCAGGAGGTGATCCCTATGAAGAGTCCTCAACCGTCCAGTTCCTGTCTCCGGTCTCAGTTTGTATACAGGCAAGTTCCTTAACTTTTCTGTTACGATGTACGGCACGGGATTCCACCTGTCCTCTAATTTATGTTTTCCTGTCTGCGCCAGGTTCTGTATAAAAACACGATCACCCTTCCCCAGCCTTTGAACTTTCACTGTTTTGTCATACCTTTGTTTGTTCCTTTGGTGGTTCTTCAAGGAGGTCTCCTCCGCTAAACAGTAAGCTTCTTGAAGTTCACGTTGCATTCTCTCCACATACTGCAAGTAAGTGATTCCCTTATCTGCCTCAGGTGAAGTGCCAAAGCAAAGATCCACAGGTAGGCGTGCTTCCCTCCCAAATAAGAGATAGTAGGGTGAGTAGCCCGTCGCGTCGTTTTTGGAGCAATTGTACGCGTGAACCAAGTGACTGATATGTTGGCTCCACCTAGCTTTCTCCGCTGGATCTAGTGTTCCTAACATTGAAAGGAGGGTGCGATTAAACCGCTCAGGTTGCGGATCACCCTGTGGGTGATAAGGTGTCGTGCGGGACTTTCGGATCCCCAAAATCCCAAGGAGCTCCTTAATGAGACGGCTCTCAAAGTCTCTTCCTTGATCAGAATGTATTCGCGCAGGAAGCCCATAGTGTACAAAGAATTTTTCGTATAGAACTTTGGCCACGGTCACAGCCTTTTGATCCTTTGTGGGGAAGGCCTGTGCATACCGTGTAAAATGATCTGTTATGACCAAGACATTCGCGATCCTTTTTGAATCAGGTTCTATAGCAAGGAAGTCAATACATACAAGGTCGAGGGGCCCACTGCTAGTAATATGATTCAGTGGGGCGGATCTCTGAGGTAACGTCTTTCTTACCAGACACCTCCCACAAGTCCTTACATACCGTTCAACATCCTGGGTCAGTTTGGGCCAGTAGAACCTACTTCTTAGGAGTTCGACTGTCCGTTCAACTCCTAGGTGCCCAGCATCATCATGCAAGGACTTCATTACCTGATGATGGTATTTCCCAGGTAAAACCAACTGTTGTCTTTCTTTTCCATCATTATCTTTGGTTACTCTATAGAGGAGATTGTCTCTGAGGGCCAATTTCTGGCGTTGTCGTGGTAGAAGCATCACAGCTGGATCTGAATTCTTAGGCGTTGTCCCCACTTTGTTCCCAGCCACCTCTTGTTTTACAGGACCAATGATGGGATCTTGATCCTGTGCCAACCTTAGGTCGGCTTTTGTCCACCACTCCATCTGACCCATTTCCAGTTGTGCAGGACAAGCATACATCAGGGGAATACCTTGCGGAGAGATACACAGTTGGTCTATTAACCTTGAAGGAGATTCATCATCTTGTGACACGCTGGTTAGATGACATACAGCCTTCACCGCCGAATCCGGTATCTCAGTCCATTCATCATCTCTGTTGTTAGGGTATCGAGAGAGTACATCCGCATCCACATTTTGTTTTCCAGGCTTATATTGTATGCTGAAATCGTAAGTGGCTAATGCGGCTAACCATCTGTGTCCCGTAGCATTCAGTTTTTGGCACTCGTCAAGATGTAAGTGAGTGGATTATTATCAGTTCTCACGACGAACTTGACGCCATACAGATAGTCGTGGAACTTATCGACTACGGCCCACTTGAGTGCTAAAAACTCAAGTTGGTGTGTTGGATAATGGTGTTCGGTAGCACTTAACTTTCGGCTTGCATAAGCCACTGGACGGAGACCCTCTGGATATTCTTGATTCAGGACTGCCCCTAAACCATTAAGGCTGGCATCAACGTGAACCACATATGGCTTAGAGGGATCCGCAAAAGCCAAGACCGGAGCATTAGTGAGGCGGTAGATGATGCTCTTGAAGGCCTCTGAACATGCTGGACTCCAGCGCTCTCCAAATGGTTCAGTTTCTTTAAAGTATTTCCCCGTATGGAGGGTATCTTTTCCCCCCTTCATGGGTGGATAACCCTTGGTGAAGTCTGTCAACGGTCTCACAATTGCTGAATAATTCTTAATAAAGCGCCTGTAAAACCCACAAAACCCTAAAAATGACCGTAACGACTTGAGGTCCGTCGGCATCTTCCAGCGAGTGATGGCCTCCACCTTTTCTGGGTCAGGGGCTATCCCAGCAGCAGAAACAATATGCCCCACATACCTGACTTTCTCTTGGCAGAATTGGCATTTATCTATGGACACTTTTAGTCCAAACTCTTCAAGACGGTCAAGCACTTTGAGGAGCCGTTCTTCATGCTCCTCCAAGGTGCGACCAAACACGATCAAATCATCCAGATAAACGATAACTTGCAGCAGATGCATGTCTCCGACTGCCTTCTCCATGAGTCGCTGGAACGTTGCAGGAGCTCCAGTGACTCCTTGAGGCATACGCTCAAACTGGTAAAAACCCAGTGGGCATATGAATGCAGTCTTGTCTTTACTCTCCTCGGCCATCTCAACCTGATAATATCCACTTCGTAAGTCTAACACTGAAAACCATTTACTACCAGACAAGCAATCTAAAGCATCGTCTATTCTCGGGGTCGTGTACTGGTCAGGAATAGTTCGACTATTGAGGGTTCGATAGTCAATACACATCCGCACACTCCCATTCTTCTTTCTAGCAATCACAATGGGTGACGCATAAGGACTCCGAGACTCTTTAATTATGCCAGTTGCCAGTAAGTCCTTTATGTGTCGACGTACATCGTCAATGTCTGCAGGAGCTATGCGACGGGATCTCTCTCTGAAGGGTCTAGAGTCATTCAGTTGAATGTGATGTTTCACACCCTTGGCTACTCCAACATCCCACTCCTCTAGAGAGAAAACATTGATCCTTTCTGCCAACTTCTGTCGTAATCTTCTTTCCCATCGAGGAGGAATCGCAGAGGTACCAAAGTCAAACAAGTTCGGATCGATTTTCTGTGACCGTTTCCTCTCTCTCCGAGTTTCGGTGACAGTATCAGTCGGAAACAGGTATGCAATGACAGTGCCAGGAGGTACAGCAACCTCTCTAAGGGTTTCATTTTGCACTGGCAACTGAAGGGTATCCTGGTTTATAGCCGAGGAAGGCAGCACCACAGGAGGAATGAATACACCCCCTGGCAACTGATCATCCACCGTGGTCTCAACTACAAAGATATCTTTCTTCAAAGGTTCCTCATACTCCATTGTACAGTCTACATATACCTCCCCTCTTGGGGGAACAACAAGGGCATGGGGTCCATCCCATTTAATCTTGGCCTCTGGAATGTCGGTTGTCCTCTCTGGCTTTGAAGTCAAGCCTGCATCAGGGTAATTACACTGAATCCGGAAGGAGTGCAGAGCTTGAGGAGTGTGCGGATCTCCACTTAAGGCAGCCAACCTGCTGAAAAAGCTAGCGTTCGTCCCAATTATCACAGGGACTTGCTGAAACCCTGGTGGCTCAGGGCATACCAAAGCTAAAATGGAAATAGTTTCTTCCATCCCTGTGAACACGGCAGGAAAGGAGGCATCGATCACAATGTATCCCTTATATGGGTAACTCGAGGAGCTCAGTCCCCAAATAGAGAGCCCATGAAGAGACTGCAGGGGCACGTTAGATAGGTATTGTGAATACCATGAGTCAAAAACAATTGTTACTTGAGACCCACTGTCTAGCAGTGCGTTGCACGGATGTCCGTTAATCTTCACCGAGACAGTAGAGGAGGGACCCACCAACCCTTGGGGAAGACTGTTTGTTTCTGAAACATCAACCTGACTTCTTGCAGAATGCAAATCATGAGTCCCACCCTTAGGACTGTTTCTGGATGCCTCATTCCGTCCACTTCTAGCCTTCCTTAATGAACGAACCAGTTTCTGAACAACTAAAGGAAGGTTCTCCTTAGTTGTACACTTTGTGGCGATGTGTCCCTCCTCGCCACAACGGTAACAGAAGTAATCTTCCCGCTCGATTGCGGATCGGGCCCTGGATGGAACAGAAACAGGCTTAGGTTGCTGTTGGTGGAGATCTATTGGCATACTGTAGCTCACATTCATTACTCCTATCTGCTCCTGCAACTGTTTTATTTGTTGTTTTAGGGCCTCAATTTCTGTGTCTCGCTGTGTCTCAACACTTTGCTTTAAGGACTTGGATTTTGACTCTGACATCCGGGGTGCAGGAGAAGAAGTCTTTACCGCGTCACCACCTAATTTGGTTTTTAAATCCTGGATTTCTGCTTTAAGCTCACTCACAACTGCAAAGCTGAGCTTTTGTTCCTGACACTGTACAGACTTCACAGTAGTTCGGATCTTCTGTCTGGCAGCTTCACTCTCTTCAGCTTCTCGGATTTCATTTAACAATGCCAAAAAGGTGGGTGGCTGTGATTTTCTCTCTCGTAGCCGTAACTGTAGCAGCATCATGTCCGACTCTACCGCTCCTCTAATCAATTGCTCCACTCGCACTCTATCCACCATTTGTGGAGACAATCCACCTCTTTGGACTACCTTATTCAATGATTTTTCCACTCTACGAAGGAAATTGGACAGTGCTTCACGTGGGCACTGGCGGAGCAGGCGGAAAGCAAAGTACAAATCTTCGCCTGATTCAGAGGTTCCGAATGTACTTTCTAAAGCTTCTATGTACTGTAGAGCATCAGCCTCAGGACAAGAAAATCTTACAGCTTTTACAATATCAAGAGCAGGGCCTTTTAAGCTCTCCACAATCCTTCTTCTTTTCTCTTTCTCAGAGCACTCACACTCTGCAATCATCATCCGAGCTTGGTCCATCCAGTTTTCCATTGTTTCTTCTCCTAGGGGAGTAGGAACAGAACCCGAAAAAGTACGTAATCTTCTATACGCACTACTGTCAGTGGTTTGTCTGCCCGTTTTGTCTAACAGGTCTCCCACCGCTCGAATTATGGACTCTGGAGAACCCTCGCTGTAACCAGAAGGAGGAACCAGGCCTTGCAAATCCTGCATGGACTTACCTTCATTGGCAAGAAACATGGCTAATTTCTCTGAAAACCCTGCAGGAGGAGTTTCATCCTTTTGCATTACAACCACCCTCCAGGGATTTCCCCCCTCAACCGGCTTTAAGACAGGGGGAACAGTATTAGGGTTAACAGTCTCCCTACACTCACATAAGACATTAACAACCCCAGGGCTAGTTCCAGCTTTCGACGCTCTTACCCGTACTCTTCCCCAAGCTTTCACTGTCTGTGCTACATCCTCAATTTGTGCCACATCAACGTCAGTAGGAATCCCTTCCAACAAAATGGCATGGGTTTCATCCACCAAAGCTTCCCTACACCATGAAATAAGGGCTGCTTGTAAATCAGAAGTTCCACTCAGATCCATTGCAACAGTCAAGGCGATATCCCAACCTTGTTAAAATAAACCCATTAATTACTGAACTGGGTATATACAAAGAAAAGATTCCCCGTACGGGCCACCACTTTATGTAGCGCCCTCTTCCCCCTCAGGGTGGCTACCTGAGCACTTAGGATGGGCGCACGGGTTCGCAAAGGATAGTCTCTCGACTGAATTAACCAAGGAACCTCTCTTAAACCTCGGATTTGAGAATAACAAGGTTAACTATAAAATGCCCTAGTGGGTCACATGTGATCAACAACGTAGGGTGGGTCAGAATTAACTTTTACTTGGGTTATATAGATAATTTCCCTTTCACCAGGAATGAATTACAGAGATGGATTAAAGTAATACTATGACAGTGTTTATTTAACCAATGAACTTAAATAAAAGGGAAATAAAATAACTAATGAAAAATTACAAATGTCACAGCAACCAAATTACATTGGGTTCCCCCCTCAACCCCTGTATTAGCGGCTTCCTCTGACAACCCCCTTTTTCAGTGCAGCTCAAATGCCCTTTGAACGTACTCACAGGCTAAATGGAAATATACTTAGAAACATTTCCTTACGCTATATATTCAAATTTCACTGTAACCTATAAATAACTTATTCACATGGGCCCATTCACACACACACATAAGCACAAACAATTTCTCCCACCCCTGTTGCAGGCCTGTACCGTTGCTGGTGATCGTTGTGGCCAGGAAATAAACAAAATAATTGGCCCCTTCACTCCAAAGAGCCAGCAAAATTAGAACGGAGGTACCTTTAATCCAATAAGTTCTCCCGATTTCGGATGCTCGTAGCGCAGGGCAGGCCGCCTTTGATGCGCGCGTTTGCTCTTCCGTATCAGCGTTGTTCACGTTGGTAGATTTGGGTCCACCGCCCTCCAGGTCGGTGACTTCCCTACTAGATCACAATGAGTCGCTTAGCAGTTTCAAGTAGTTCGCACGGAGTTCGCTCGAATATGGATGAAACTGACTGATGACGCACCGCTTCTCCGAGCCACATAGACGAATAACATTAGCCAGCGATCTGCTGGATTAACTCGACGCAGTTTTCTCTCAAAAGCAAATGAAAGAAATCAATCCTATTCGGATTAATCGGGATGTTAACCCCTCATACACACATAGGCACACTTCCCCTCTCTCGCTTTTTCCCCGTTGGCATTACCACCCCCTCTGTACAAACTACCGTTCTTAAAGAAACAGCTAACCCTATAGTTTATACTAAAGAAAATTGAAATAAATATCTAAACATTAAGCAAAATGTTTTTTTTTCTTCACTTTTGGGGAGGGGAAATACTGGGGGTTACATCCTTTTGAGAGAAAACTTCGATGACATCGTTTGCAAGTGGGTTTCTGATGATCTATGATGTTGCCCTTGTCATCAGTCGCAAATACAAAATAGTTTCACACATGGCTCCTTCCTCCTTTCAAGCGGATTCAGAGCAGCCGCATCAGCAGCGCCGCCGGTAGCCATGTCTCTGTGCTTTTATGAAGAAGACGCAACGGCACAGTGCGCACCTTTCCGATAGCGCAGCAAGAACCGGGTTGACCGGGTGCTCGGTACCACCGGTACTTAAGAAAACCTGGTACCGTAACATTTAATTTTTTTTAGTACCGACTTGGTACCGAAGTACCGGGTCTTTTGACAACACTAGTACGAATCAAGATCATGTGGAAAAACCGCAAGTTCCTTATGACCTCAACACTTTTAATGGTAAAGAGCATGTTCCCCACACTAGCTTACAACACGAAAAACAACATATTAATGGTAATCAGCATTGTAAGTAATTTTTTAAAAGAAAAAAAATCATTACTATATAAGTTTACCCAACAATCACAACTTCTGGAAATGTTAAAAAGCTCTTGTGGTCATTTTTCTGCTGATTTGCAAGGAACATGGAAAAATAAATTTCAGTTTTATTAACTGTTGCTTATTGTGTCTCTTTCACTTGATCACTATCAAACCATTTTTCAAACAAGTTTATAACATATAAAATCTGTTGTTGCATCGGCAACTTGATGGAGAGTGTCAACAATTTTTTTGCGGATGGTCATAGGTGACAAATTTGATAGCTGTAATCTCCACTTGGCTTACAAGTTATGAATTGCCTAAATTAACACTCTCTCACTCTCTAAACACACAATAAAACACACTAATGCTAAAGGCATTTACAGAGACTCTGAAAAACACTGTCCCATTAATATACACTATAGTATCTGCAGCCAACATGAGTCACATAACCAAGTGTTTTCTTCCATTCAGATGGGTTTACAGAGAATTCTGTATAACATCATTTTTTAAAATGATAGGACAGAAATGTCATCATATACTGTAATACAAATTAAAGGGTTACTCCACCCCTAAATGAAAATTTTGTCAGTAATCACTTACCCCTGTGTCGATCCAAACCCGTAAAAGGCTTGGTCATCTTCGGAACACAATTTAAGGATGTTTAGGATGAAAAAATATCTGTTCCATTGACTGTCAGGTAAATACCACTGTAAAGACTCAAAAAAGTATGAAAGGCATCAAAATAGTCCATCTGCTATCAGTGGTTCAATCTGAATTTTATGAATACTTTTTGTATGCAAAGAAAAAAAATAACTTTATTCAACAATTCGTCTCATCTGCATCACCGTAGCGCCATTTGACAGTGGTATTAACCTGGCAGTCAATGGAACCTGTATCCAGTATGTATGTGGACTATTACTTTTAAAACTTCCTTGATGACGTAACTAAGCCAAACCTGAGATATTCAATCTGCCTTATCAGAAGACTACAGCGGACCGTAATTGTACAAACATTTCACTCAGCATGCTTTGGTCATAATCAGACCTTCTGTGAGCTTTATGCCATTTTATTTTAGTATGCAAGCTCATACATTTATGGTTTCAAGGCTAAGAGATTGAGGATTACAGTTAAGGTAGAAACCAAGAACCAAATATTTTAAAATATTCAGTGAGAGATTAGAAATGAAAGCTGCTGTGTTTTCACAATTACAAGAACAGTGGGCAGGACATTTTTCCACAGCCGGTGTACTTTCACCAAAAAAGGAAGAATAAATCAGGTCAAGCAGGAGGAGTCTTCTGATAGATAATGATATGCGTGATTGTCTGCTTTACTGCCAACTCCCCTCACTCCTGGAGTCACACCCAGCCCCTATCCAACAACATGGACTGTGATGTTATGCAGTCAAGACAAGTAGAGACAACAACATTACTACTTGTAATGTAACAAGTCTAAAATGTTTTAGCTACAACCACATTGCCTGGATGAGTTGTAATACTACAGAATACATGGGCATCAGTTTAGTTTTTGCACATGCATTTATTTTGTTAACCAATATTACTTGTTACAGATTATATTTATTCCAACAACTAACATTAACCTCTTCCTCAAAATAAGACTATTGATTTATATGTAAATCATATAAGGAAAAGCTTATACGTTTATTTCAATCTGGACATTTCTACCTCAAAATTATTTTTGTCTTTTTTGTACACAGAGACCTAAAGCTTCTACTGTTATTTCGGGGAGGATGGCGAGGATCATGTATGAGGACGTGGTTAAACTGGTCTTGTAACTCTTGGTTCAACCATATATGGTCACAAAATGAATCATCTGCAACTTTTATCTGGAGATGATCCATTGGTTTCTTCGAAGTGGAAAAACAACACCTGTGTGTGATATTTATTAACAACTTTCAAATTAAATCCTAGCTGTTTTCTGCCAAACTATTTATTTTAACAGTATATTTAAATGAATCATATTAAGGGGTGAAAAGGAAAGTGCAAGTGTATATTATTTATTTATTTATTTATTGCATTTCTTTTTGTTAAAGTGTAAACCCATGGAAAACCACTTCACTTCATCTGTTTGTCGGATTGTATTGACAGAAATCCCTCAAAGATGACAAACAGATAGCAAAGGCTTTCGCTCGTGAAAATCAAGGCAGAAATAATTAAAAGAGGTTATATAGAAAATGTTACAATGGAAAGCTTTACAAGAGAACAGCTTATAAAAATGCTTAAAACGATTTAATCTGACCATATCATGATCATATTACTACATATAATATGACATTATTTAAAATGCTAATATCATTAAATAATCTATGTTATTCAGAATCAATGAATTAAAAATACTAGGGCCCTGTTTACACTGGTATCAAGATCAAGTTTTGGTTGATCGACAAGGGACATAAATTACCATTCACACCTGGTGTTTTAATTCATCTCTTCTGTCCACTTTCAAACACTTCTGTCCTGATTTCTTTTAAGGGGAGGGAGTACGGGCCAGTGCATGTGGGTTTTTTCTGATCTTTCAATCTAATTTTGTGAAGTATGCTCGCAAAATTTACATATATGCTAAAGGCTGAGGTGTTTGTTTGTTTGTTTGTATGTTTTCAAAGCTATTTTTCAAACTTTTACAGCATGGATAACAAATCTGATATTAGTCAAAATTATGCTGAGTGAGGAAAAAAAATAATTAAAATATTACTCGCCTATAAAATGTCAGCAAATCCTTTAAATGTTACTTGTGTTCAGAACGGAATAAGATCAAAATCAGAGTGACTACAGAACTCTATAGACTATATACTCTCTAAAATATGCTGGCCTAAAAACAACCCAGTGCTGGGTGAAATATGGACAAATAGTGATTGTGTTGAGAGCAATCTGGCGTTTTTGCAGCTACCCCTGGTAGTGGTCGAAACGGACAAGCCTGAAACATTTTACACCCAGTTCACACCTGCATTTATCATTGTCTACTTGTGATCAGATTGACTTAAATGCTTCTTATGCATATAGCCTAAACAGGGCTTTAGATATCATTGCACACAGCGACACACCAATTCAGTTATTTCAATGTATACTAAAACTAAATTTGAGTGTTTTTATTTATGTAAGAGTAGTTTAAGTTAGATGCCTTTATCATAACCTTACATTCCCTATAAAAGCTTCACATGCCGAGTTTGTTTGTAATCTGGCACAGCATTTTTTTGTGTTTTGTTATAGCAATTCAGATATGTGCTCTGGTTTTACAGTAAAATTTACCACTGTACAAAGCCCTATAGCCAGTAGCCACAGTCTGGAGAATTGTTTGCATTCTTCTTCACATACATTTTATCCACTATTTCAGGAACCATGTGCCATGCTACATTTATATATATATATAAATATATATAAAACAGCTTTTAGGGTAGCTTTGCTACTTAACACTCTGAAACACTCCTTGTCATCTGTTTCTATTATACATTTCATATTGAACCATGCAGCTTTGAGCTCATCCTCCTAAATGTTGACTGAGTATACAGTGCAGAAGTGAGCAGGGTTGTAATTTGTAACACATAAATATCAGGTTGTCATGGAAAAGGTAATCAGCAAGTCAATAGATAGAGGAAGTGAAACACCAGCAAGACAATACTATAAATAACCCAACATGTCAGTTTGTCTTTTTGCGTGCAGTGGGTGTTGTTCCACACATCTCTTAACAAACAATTATTTGTCATTACCAGCAAACTGAACTCCCTACTTCACAGTTGTCAACACATATACCATGTAGTTTTCAAATAAGCCTGAAGGATGTGATTAGCGGAATCAGGTGTATTTAATTAGGATTGAATCTAAACTCGTCAGAGCTGTGGCTTTTCCAAAGAAAACAGATAGTCAGACTAAAGTGAATAAAACCCTCAAGTCTCTAGAGATAGCATTACAATGACACCTCATCAGTGTTATGAGTCAAAGTTTTTGGAGAAAAGACAAAGTATACAAAGACACGGAAGGCAGCAATGGAAGTCCTTTTACTGAGCTGATGTGTGTTAAGTGGTGATGGATGATGTTAAAGCAGAACTCAACTTCCAGAACAACAATTTACAAAAAATGTACTCACCCCCTTGTCATCCAAGACGTTCATGTCTTTCTTTCTTCAGTCGTAAAGAAATTATATTTTTTAAAGGAAAACATTTCAGCATTTTTCTCCATATAATGGACTGATATGGTGCCCCAATGTAAAACGTCCAAAATGTGGTTTAAATGCAGCTTCAAATGATCCCAAATGCGGTTGTAAACGATCCCAGCCGAGAAAGAAGGGTCTTATCTTGCATACAATCGGTTATTGTCATACAAATTATGCAATTTATATACTTTTTAAAGCCAAACACTTGTCTTACTCTGTCTGGACTGTTTTGTTCTGGTTCATGACAGTTAGGGTATGTCGAAAAACTCCCATCTCATGTTCTCCCTCAACTTCAAAACCACCCTATATCGCTGTTTTACCTTTTTTGTTAAGAGTGTTTGATCTTATTTGCATGTTCACTTTGCAAAGACTGGGTCGGTACTTCTGCAGCGATGTAGGATGATTTTAAATTGATTTTTGATGTTGAAGGAGAAAATACGATTGGAGTTTTTCGACATACCCTAACTGTCTTGAGCCAGAATACACAGAGTTCAGGGAGAGTAAGGCAAGATGAGTGTTTGAGATTAAAAATATTTAAATTGTATTTTTTTTTAATGAAAAATTCTGATCGTTTCGCTAGATAAGACCTTTCTTCCTTGGCTGGCATCATTTACAACCTCATCTGGGATCGTTTGAAGCCGCATTTAAACTGCATTTTGAAAGTTCAAAATCGGGGCACCATATCCGTCCATTATATGGAGAAAAATGCTGAAATGTTTTCCTCAAATACAATTTCTTTATGACTGAAGAAAGAAAGACATGAACATCTTGGATGGCAAGGGGGTGAGTACATTAGATGTAAATCTTTGTTTTGGAAGTGGACTTCTCCTTTAAGCTTTATGAAAAAGGAAGATAAACAGGATATTACGTCATTTGAAAGCTGTTGAAGGCTGCCTGTTTAACTTCGTAAGGGATTCACCTCATGCGACATTTCCAGTACTCAGCCTTCTTTGGCAGAAAATGGCCTAACCACAAAACAGCCAACAGATTGTCTATTTACTAAAAGCTCAGGGCAAAGTCTTCATGAGGATTGTCAGATGCCAACTCTTTGAGGTTATTAATCAGGTAGATGAGAGATGAATGAGGCAAAAATCTGCTTTGTTTTAATAAAAAAAAAAAAAAATCAATGAAAAATAAATTCTAATAAATGAGAAACATCAATGAATCATAATCAGAAGACTTCACGCACCCATGTGTTTTTGCTCAACTTGTGACCTGACAATGACTATTTCATATCTGCAGACACTACTTGTTCAGACTTTGCTACACGCCTACAGTACTTGTAGCTCACAGCTGTCTCCCTCAGCTGCCAGCTCCAGCAGGTTGCTATAGATGCAGACAGATGCAGTATGAATAGTCCATGTGAGAAGACCACTCTAATACATCACACAGTTGTTGCAGCAGCGACTCATCACTGGCTGGCGTTATGGCAAGTCTAGCAACATTTCTTCTTATTCTTGAGACCTGTAGGTCTGTGGGATCTAGCATGTTTTCAGATGGTAAGATTTTTTTTTTAAATAAGTTTAAAAAGACTTATAAAGTATTTTTTTTAATTACCGACTACAGTGAACTCTGTGTAGCCTACTATCCAGTATGTAGTGACTACTAGCACATAAAGAGTTAGAAAATAAATATAAAGTGTCGTCATACTTTGCGTTTTTGTCTTTGCCAGAATGTTATGCAGAAAAGGAAATGTCCTGCGAGAGTCTCAGAACATCAGTGGGTTACACGTACCCGGTGCCGCAGAACATGAGAGACTTGAGTACAACGGACTGCGAACATGGATGGTATTTTATGGTGGGCGAATTTCGGGATTTCATTGTTATTATAATTTTAAAAAAGTAATGTTTTAGTAAGTCTTCAGTTTTCTGTTCTTTGCATAGAATGGGACATTTCTTGTTGATTCAGCTCTGGATGGCAGCAAAAACAAGTTAAAAATTGTAGTTGATGTAACTCCTGAGAATCTGACTGTTAGCACCTGTGAGAACCTGCAATGGCAACTTCACTGTGTCGAGGTACTAGCAATGAATTTGTCTGTTTCATGTACACCTCAATAAACTAGAATGTGTGGTTGTTAGAACAGAGGTTTTAACAATATTTTTTTTTCTGTTACAGTATAACTGCATAATCAATTATACAGGTAAGCATCAAAAAGCATCCTAAATACACTAGAAACAGTGTTGTTTCAGTGTATAAAGTCTGATTTGTGCGTATTTGTCTGAAGTTACTGATTTGAACACAAACCAGCACAAACCAGATGACAATGGTAAATTATGTGGTTTAGCCTTTAATATTCTAAATTTCAGCTATGATTTTGCTGCTTTATATCTTTTTACCTCTATACTTCAGTGTGTTTACCTAACTGGGGGATTGCTGTGATTGTGACTGGGATTGTGGCTGTAATTGGGACCATTTTTGCATCTGTTTGGTATTGTTGTCGAAAATCTGGAAACAGGTGGAATCAAGAAGTTGCATTTAGTAGGTAAGATTGCTGTTGACCATTTCATTTCAATCTGCACAATTTTTGAAGATTGTCTTGACAACGTACAAACGCTGTTTTAAAGAAAGTGGTTTTTGCAATGATTTTCATCTTATTTCCTGCCACAGGACAAATTCAATGTCTGGTGTTTAGACAATCGCCCTACTCTGACAGACTACCCTAGGTTGGTCCAGAGACTATCCCTGCAATTTCTTTCCATTAATTTTTCTTTTTTTTTTTTTCATTGTTTTTGAAAACATTTTTTTTTTCAACATTTTGTAGCATTCTATTGTTTACTAGCCTTTAGCATCTCATTTTTATAGATTGTACCGCTTTGTGCTTGTCTTTTATTCCAAATGTATCATTAAGGTATCACTAAGGGCACTGCCACTACAAGAAATTGCATTATATTAAATTAATCAGTAACAAAAAAGTAATTTAGCACATTACTTTCCATAAAAAGTAAGGCTGCATTTACACTGGCACAAAAAAAAATCTGAATTTTTACTCGCATCTGACACAGATCGGAATTTGTTGCACATGTGTAAACACAAAAATCCACACAAAATCCAATTTTTTCCATATCCATTCTGAGCCACTTCCAAATGTGGATTTTAATCAGATACATATCCGATATCTGGACATCAGACCTACGTCTAAACTTACATATCCAATTCCCCTCAGAACCCCTAGTGCGAAGGCGACACGTTTGCCTATAAAGATAACATTTTAATGCTGGTGTGCAAATGTGTCACATTTTATTGAGATGAAGACTTCACATAGGTAAGAAATTGTACATTCACTACTAAAAGCTACATTGTATTTCTCAGCAAGTTTTTGTATCACTAATAGCACTCATACATCTCAGAGATGTCTGCGTTTACATCTGCAAGATGTATTTTTTTAGATTGTTTGCTCATCTGCAATATGTCTGTCCTATCAGATGTCAAACAGACGTCTATTAGATGTCTTTAAGATGTTTATGATTTAGAATGCATGTAACACTGACATCTTACAAACATCTGTCAGATGTTTGTACACAGCAGATTCTTTCCAGATCAAGTGATCTTTAACAGACATCTTGCAGACGTATATCTGGGATAATTAAAAGCCTCACTTATTTGCATGTTTCACACTTAACGACACTTCTCTCTGTCGTTAATTCCTTTGAATTCATTCAAATTTACTTTAATACATATAATCTTGGCACTACTTTATTTCACTAAAGAATTTTACGAGTTGTAGATAAAATAACAAATGTTAAGTGCCATTCTTTTGCGGTCTTTATCTGTTCAGTCAGATTTTGTGCTGCAAAACATTCATGACAGCTGTTGTCCATGCTAGGAAATAATAATGCCTCTACGTGAATTATATATATATATCATTTTAATAGCACGGCCATTCAAAACCCAAGGCTCTGACAATCATTTGGGTCAGGAATGAATGTATGAACACAAATATCGGATAGGCTACCACTTGTGTCTAAAATGAATGTAAACAGGCAGCCCAAAAAAAAACGGATATGGTCAGAAGATCAGATCTGTGCATTAAGACTTGCAGTGTAGGCTAAATGCAGCCTAAGCAACGCAATTAGTTACTTTTTTATGAAGTAACTCAATATTGTAATGCATTACTTTTAAAAGTAACTTTCCCCAACACTGGCACTGTGTTATTGAGATGAAATTAACACATATTGTAGATAACTATAAATATAAATATGTAATTTCTGTCATTTTAGATTCAGATTATGCAGAGCTGTAATAGCTGCTAATGGTCGATATTTTGATGAATTGAAAATGTAAGTTTGTTTCTATGTATAAACTGCTTATGTAATAAAATATGGTTTCGTAGTTTGTGTTGTCCTTTATCAATGCAAAAATATCACAAATTAAAAAGGATTCATGCCAATATTGTCCAAAACCCCACTTTTCTAGGGCGTTTCCAAACTTTTGGAGGGCAGGGTACATCCATATCTTTCTTCTAGCTTATTCAGTTATTTAAAAGATATCTATAATTATTTACATAAAAACAACTGTCAAATCAAAAATCTAAATTATCCTGTTTGCTGTATTGGTGTTTATGTTCTGGTTTCACAACAGATAGAAGAGCTGTCAGTTCAAATTTACTATAAAAATGACTGAATTTTGTGACAAAGTTACATCTGTATTATTTGGTCCTGGTGTTGTGCCAAATTTAAACTCCCTGCCAAATTATTCCCCCCTGTTTGGAGCCACTAACTGACTGCCAGCAAGCTCCATTCTTATTCTATTATTCCATGAAATCATAAATTGCATATCCAATTTCACTTAAAAAACACACACACAGAGAGAGAAGTCTGCAGCCTGACTGCACCCTGAACATCTGGAAAACTGGACTACAGACATTTTGTCTATGCATCTTGAAAGGCTGCTTGCTAGCCAGGCCAAGTAAGCCTAACACAAAATGTCTATGACATTCTGATCCAAAGATACAATCCTACCTATTCAATGTTAGGAGCCAAAGGTGGTGGAAATGGATGAAATATAAAAGGACAATACTATAAAAAAGAGCTAGAAGAAGAGTGGTGAATTTGTCAAACTCAAGTTGCAGAAAATGTTCCTTTCTAGTTTTAAATGGAACTGTATTTGAATAATAATAATAAAACTATTAGATTCTACATAGACTGTTAGAGGAAAACAAAAAAAAAAAAAATGTTGACAGGTGTAGCGGTCTGAACTCTGGAAAAAAAGAACTCTAGACAACAAACTTGTCAGAGCCACACCTATTTTCCTGGAAATGCAATGAATGAAAAGAAAACAGAAGGGAAATCACGTCTTTAGCTGTTGTTTATCACCAGTATTTTGAATAAGCAATGAGGAAGTATCTGACGTTATTCTTCGTTACTATGGCATGTGAGCTAAACATATCATCACATTATATCATTATCAATGACCTTTGACCTTTGGGTGTTGGATCTTAGTTACAATATATCTGATTTGATCTGATATTTGTAAACTTAATGCAAGCAGTAATACCAACTTGGATGACAAAGGTGTGGTAAAATAACCTTAAGCAGCTTGTTAATAAGAAGCCATTACTACTGACTCTGCATTTTAATATGGAATTATACACAATATATACACAGTATGGCTATACTAATGTAGCTGTACATTTACAGTGATTACGTTTCTATTCCTTTCTAGTTATCTGTATCTGTCTGCATGTACATGTTTTCTGCATCTACAGTATTTCTTATGTGGTGTCTATTGTCAGCTAATATAGACAGAACTTTGAGATGACCAGTAAAAAAACAGTTCTGCATTTTGACTTTGAAATTCTAATCAGCAAGTCTAATCAAAGATTGTGGTTTACTTGTAAACATAATATTTTGCACTTACACTAACCTTCAAAAGTTTGGGGTCAGTAAGACTTGTAATAGTCTTTAAAGAAGACTCTTATGCTCATCAAGGCTGCATTTATTTGATTAAAAATATAGAAAAAAAAACAGTAATATTGCAAAATGTTTTTACAATATAAAATAATGTTTTTTATTTTAACATACTTTAAAATAGAATTTATTCCTGTGATGAAAAGCTGAATTTTTATCAGCTGTTACTCCAGTCTTAAGTGTCACATGATCCTTCAGAAATCATTCTAATATGCGGATTTATTATTAGAATGATCAATGTTGGATAATATCAACAGTTGTGCTGCCAAATATTTTTTGGAACCTGTAAAAAAATTTTTTTTTCAGGATTCTTTCATAAATAAGTTTAAAAAGTACAGTGTTTATTCAAAATATAAATATTTTATAACAATGTAAATTATTTATTATTAACTTTTAATAAACTTTTAATTATTAACTTAATACATCCTTGGTGAACAAAAGTATTAATTTCTTAAAAAAAAAAAAAAAGAAACAATAAAAATGTACTGACCCCAAACTTTTGAACAGTAGTGTATATCTGTAGTCCGATATATGGGAAAAGTAAGAGACTCCTACACCGAGCTCGTTAACATTTCTAGATTTATTATTGTGGCATGGCCTGACACAGAGGGATGGTATATTACAAAAGTGTCAGGCAAATAATGAATTTGTTCACCTAAACAGAAATCAGTAGCCAAAGAAACACAGCCTAATAACATAACATATTATTGTGTATTAACGTTCTGTAAGGAATAACTGAACTACCAATACTGCATTAATTCTTTGTTTATGTCAGCATATACTTTTTACATTTCTTGAAAAAATACACTGGGGTTTAAATTGTTGTTATAATTAGAAATAGAAAGTGTAGGAGGAAAGACACGTGTTGGCCACTCCCATTCTACTGTCTGAAGCTGCTAGGTCCTTTTCAGTTTTGACAAGAGGGAAGTATCTGGCAGAAAGTGCAGTAGTAAGAGACTAGTAGGACCTGTTATTCAGTTCAAAATGAAAGCTGCTCTCACTTTTCTCGGTAAGCTTTTTGAATAATAATAATATATTAATTCATAGGCACTGCTATTTTTTTTTTCGTTGCTACAATACGTTTTATTAAGAGGAACGGTGTTCTGTTGTGGTTTACGTCATCGTCTGATCTGAAATGAGTCGTTATCTTTATCTTAATGTTAAAAAAGATAACAGATTTAGCTTCAGATCCGTCAAGCACATTTTTATTTGGTGTTTTATTATTGTTTTATTTACACTTTCCACGATGTTCGTGTTTGGAAAGTAGTTTCACTTTTAGGAAGTGTTTACTTTTTATTCACTGACTGTGTTGAGTTTTCTATTTCCTATCAGGAAACTCGCTCTCAAATCATGATTATGATCGAAAAGTGTTAAGGCAAAAGTCCTTGTTTTCATTTGAGAGGATAATGTGTAGCAGCATTGCTCAAATACTGTTAAACCGAGGACACTGTAATACACTCAGGAGGAATTAGATGAATGCACTGTCAAGAGTCGCCTAATGTACATAATGTTTTGTTTTTGTTGTACTTATAGTGCTTTTATATTGAACTAATGATATCGTATCTCCGCTCACCCAAACTTAACCTTCAGGCTATTACTGTTTAGCTGTTTTTTCTTGTAGAGGCTATAGTTCCCACATTGATTTTAGGTTTTACTTTGTATGTTGTCTTTGTAGGAGCATTTGGTCTTACAGTGTAAACCTGTACCAAAGACTTTTGACCTGTACACACACACACACAGAGATGGAAGTACATCAAAAAAAAAAATCACTTACTGCATAATTTTTATTTATTTATTTTATTTTATTTTATTTTTTGTCCACAGTTTGTGTGTATGTTGTTATGATAATGTCCTGTGTTTATGTTCTGTGCTATTTTTGGGCGAGTGGCGTGAGTTATGACGCGTTTCGCTGCAGTAATAGTATGATGCAACATGTGACTTACGAGATCTAGAGAAATCATTTTTTATAGACCGTGGGTGGAAATTCCCTGAGTGTTCCCTGGTCAGTTATTATAGTTGCTGTTGTCTGACCATCGGAAGCAGTTTAAAAAGTATAAACTATCAACTATCAGAGGACAGAAGGCATGAAGCAAATTGTCTACTTGAGGTTTTTCAGTTTTGGTCATATGAATAATTTATTGGCCCTATACATACAGTATGCTCATATATTCATAAATAAGCATTATACTTACTGTTTAAGAGATTTTTAAGAGAAGTTCTGAGAGAATAGATGGAAAAACACTGTCTAAAACGTGCATTGCCAAGCTCATTTTAGTTATGTTGGGGGATACAAACATTTACAGGCAGATTATGAAAAATGTGGTTGGGAACCACTGGATGAAAGGATGTTAAAATATGATTAGTACTAAGCCACTGTTGACAAAGCAGCTAAATTGTTGACAGTGTAGCTAATTGGTAGGCTACTCTATATTAAAGACCTGTGCTTAACTTGTGTAAACACTTGCGCTGTAACTTAGCTCTTAATAACTGCTGCTAAAACATGAATGTGTGTGTCTGTGTGTATTAGCACATTTTTAGGGCCCTATAAAAACATGGAATCCATTCCAGTATAAAGTATAAAATAAAAGTATAACTTGAAGAGACAGTGACAGCAATATATTACTTAATGTAATACTAGTACTACTAATAAAAAAATATTAAAACATTCTAAGGAATATTTACCAGAAAAAAAATGTAAATATAGAACACAGTATTTCTGAAAAATTAAATAAATAATAATTTGTTTTAAATATTCAATTCAATTCAATATTTCACAGGGCTTTAAAGTTTTTGTTAAACTTTTAATAACCTGCTGTTTAATTGTGTAAGTTTCATGATTTCAATTAATTAGACATGCTTTTTGATTCATATTTTTAATTTAAACATTAAAACAGAGTCTAGAAAAATTAAAACTTAGAAATTAAATTAAAGTCTAGAAAAAGAAAACATTAAACATTATTAAAATATATAGTTACCTTAAATTTTTTAGAAAAAGATCCATGTCATTGGAGGTCGTTGGCATCAAAAAAGTTTGAAAACGCCCGTTTTAGATCTGTCCTGTGACAGGTGGGTTTGACAATGCTCAGATTCAGAGCAAATGTCTAAATATAGATATAAAATAAATTTATCAGTATAAAAAAAACATATAAACATTTGATCAGTTTCTATGCTGTCCAACACCATACTTTGCATTTTGCTTTTGTAGCATAATCACAAAAAAAAAAAAAGACACAAGTGTGCATAGGCTTCTGTATGTTTTTGTTTTGTTTTGTTTTTTTAACTGTTTAAATAAATCTAGTATACTGATTGTTTTTGCATGTTTCTTTCAGTTGTGGCCATGCTATTATGTATCGTATTGTCATCCGAAGCACCTGATGTGCTGCAGTGCAAAGGGGAGAAACTGAGTGAAGGACAATTCTTCTTTAACATGTCGTATGACGTCAAGGAGAACATCCACGACTGCGAGACCCAATGGCTTGCTGATGTAAATATTGTATATCTTAAGTAAACATACAGTGATACGAATCATTTTGTGAACCCTTAGAAAATATCTGGATTTCTGCATTGATTACTAAGTCACAATTGAAATCAAACAAAGTCTGGCTTAACTAGTAACACACAAACAACTGTACATGTGCTTACATTTCAACATTTTATTGAAGACAAAGAGTGATCAAGACCTTTTTTCATCTTCATCTTCAAATTAAGATATTTTTGATAAATACATGATATTGACAAAAAAAAAAAAAGATATCTCTATATTTTCTGGGATTTTATCAATAATGATAATTAGACTATATTGTTATTGTACTGGTATCTTAAGGGCTACCGTGGACAGTTGACTCCTGAATTTTTTGGTCAGTTCACAGCCGTGATAGAAATTAATCTTTTCCAATAAGTTTAAATAGATTTTTGTCTTTTATGGGCATTTTTACCTTTATAAAGACATTTTTTCTAAAAGTGTGCACCATTTGTGAATCAAATTCTTACATTTGGGCTGTTACCAACCAAATGTTATTAGTATCAACAAAATTCATCTTTGCAATACAGAGGAAACACAGAAACTGCATCTGAAGTGGCATTTAGATATATTTACACATTGTTTAATGCAGCTCTGAGGAACATGGAATGTTTTAACCTGCAGTACAAATATATAAATAATGTTTGAATAATGTTGAATACTGATATTTAAAATGATTTAGTAGGTGGCAGCAAGTCACTGTTAATAAGTGAGTCGTTGTGATTGAACCGAATCATTTAAACTGTTGATTCATTCAGGAACGAAACAGTCATTTTGCTATAACAGGAAACATGGTGTCTAAAGTCTCTTACACAGAAGAGAAGAGAGACACAAAAAGAAATTGTTGAATAAAGATGTTATTTTTGTTTTCTTGTTGCACAAAAAGTATTATCGTAGCATCATAAAATTAAGGTTCAACCACTAATGTCACATGGACTATTTTAACAATGTCCTTACTACCTTTCTGGGCCTTGAACGTGTCAGTTGCGTTCCTGTCTATGCAGGGTCAGAAAGCTCTCGGATTTCGTCAAAAATATCTTAATTTGTGCTCTGAAAATGTACAGGTTTGGAACAACATGAGGGTGAATAAGTAATGACAGTATTTTCATTTTTGGTTGAAATATCCCTTTAAGATCAAACTACATTCTATTAGTAATCAAACAGAAATTCAGATATTTTCAAAAGGGTTTGCAAACTTATTCTTCTCACTGCAAATGTAAAAAAAGTACTATAAACAATACATAGCACATAGCATCAATAAAAAAGTAAAAGTAAATGTATACATATGTTTATTCTTAGCCCTTCCATTCTGCTTTCATTCATTATTCCTTCTCTCTCCCTCTCCTGATCAGGGAAAGGTGGCAGGCATTTATGATGTTGAAGGAAAAGTTGAGTTCATATCGCCAATTGTAAAGATGACAGAAAAAACAGCCAATTTAGAGACATGCCCTGAAAGGCTTGAATTTCTCCTCATGTGCCCCACCGCCAATGTAAGTATAATACAGTATAGCTGTTTTATTGTTTATGTACTGCTATTTACATAATTTAATAGCATAACCTAACTGACATAGATTTTTTTGTGTGTGTGCAGATCAATGAAAAGCACCAGTGCTCTTGTAAGTAATTCATTTACTACCATACACTTATTTGACTGATGATAATCTTTATAAGCATGCAAGCATATCTTGACAATCAAATACTTATTACTCAGTTAAATGTGCTATTAGTAATTGAAAGAGTTTCTCTTTCTCATTAGTTTCCCAAAACTAATAAATTGACTTTCAGCTCATTTTTTCCATTAGATATTTTACTGCTTCTTTGCTACAGGCTTTTTATTACCTGTAAATGAAGCAGGTGTATCTTCAATACAACCAGTTTAGGGCATAGTAATATCAATTGATTAAGAACAAAACACTCTTTTATTTCATTAGTACGTGCACTGAGTGAAATGATTGTGTTGTAGGTGATGCATCTCTTCCGAATACACTTACTGAAGGTAAGGTCAGCTGCTTATACTATAGCGCTAATTTGTATCAAGCTGAATGCTCAAATAAAGTGTTGCCACTCTACACTCACACATTTTTAAAAGTAGGCTTTTTGCAAGCTCTAATAGCAACATATTGAGTATAGCAACAATTTGAACATGGCACTATCAAACACCATATTTCAAGCATAATGGAATGCAGTAGTGACCACCTGCTTTTCAATGACTTTAGAAGTATTTTCCTATTCATTCTCATCATAGGAATTCTCATCATGCAGAAAAATCTGCAAAAATGGAAAGGTGGCTAAATATTCAAATCTATAAATAGGTTTGGAGTGTAGATACACTCACTTGATTACATGGCTTACAATGATTCATAGAAATGGACTGTCACTTCTGTACTCTTCTGGCACATGCTTTTTTCCAACTAGTGGGCAATGTGGTTTTCACTGGAAATTCAGCTCTGTAGACTTTGTCTTTGCTGAATCACACTCTAAAACCATTCTCCTCTACAGAAGTATATATCATTACTTTACAATCTCAGATATATTATTATCAGTTTCTCTATATGGAAAATGAATGGGATTTTTACTTCTGGATCTGACAACTATACAGTTTGTCCACAGAGATTTCAGAGGTTGTTTTATTAAAAGTAAATTTGCATATATTTGTGTAAACATTCCAATAGATGGTACAAATTTAAATATCTTGATATGATAGTACACCCACAATTGAAAATTGTCAACATTGTCTCCCTGCCAAACATTCCAAATCTGATATTTCAATAAGATATTTTCAACAATATCTTTTTTTTGTCCATACAATGAAAGGCAGGAGGATCTTATGTTGTTCGGATTCTAATATTCCTCCTGATAATTTACTCACCCCCATGTCATTCAAGATGTTCATGTCTTTCTTTCTTCAGTCAATCTGTCATTTTCTAAAAATAATAAAAAAAAATTTGTATACTTTTTAACCAGGGTGTTTGACTTTCTTTGCACGTTCGCTTTGTAAACACTGGGGCCTAGGTCATGCGTGGGGCCTAGGTAATGCGTGACCTACATAATGTGTGCATACAAGCTAGTGCAAGGTGAGCATTTGTGGTTAAAAGTATATACTTTATTTATTTATTTGAAAATGACAGATCGTTTTGCTAAACTGTTCCTTGACTGGGATCGTGCAGACGCCTTTGAAGCTTCATTGAAAAACCCTGTAATGTTTTCCTCAAAAAGCTTAATTTTTTTTCGACTGAAGAAACCTAAATGCTATAATTTTGTCTTGTTCATGATGCTGTTTATATGCACCATTGTGTTTTTATGTTCTCACATATTCTGATTTTGTTTGTTTGTTTGTTTCATAGTGGGTTTTCCTAACTGGAGTGGTTATATTTGGATTGGAGGAGGTGTGTTTGTGGTGTCGATGATTGTCATTGGCATCATTGTGGTTTATCAGAAAAGACAAAGGTGAGGTCCTCATAAAAACTGCAACAAACAAACTAAATAAATGGCTTTGTATAACATATCTTTAAATATCTGTATAATTCTGTGTTTATAGGTGTGGATATGCTCCAGGTCCTGCTAACGAGATTGTGTGATTGTAGTATGTAGCATCACTGCCATTTTATAAAATACTGCTGATGATGTGAATCAGTTCACACCAGTATTTTTGATCTTACCTTTAGAAATTAAAGGAGAAGTCCACTTCCAAAACACAAATTCACATATAATGTACTCACCCCCTTGTCATCCAAGACTTGTCTTTCTTTCTTCAGTCGTAAAGAAATTGTTTTTTGAGGAAAACGTTTCAGCCGTAAACAATCCCAGCCGAGGAAGAGGGGTCTTATTTTCATTAAAAAATACAATTTAAATACCTTTTAATCTCAAGCGCTCGTCTCGTCTTGCTCTCCCTGAACTCTGTGTATTCTGGTTTGAGGCAGTTAGGGTATGCTGAAAAACTCCAATCGCATTTTCTCTCACAACTTCAAAAATCTTTTCAAAATCATTTCGCTGCAGAAGTTCCGACCCAGTCTTTGCAAAGAGAACATGCAAAGAAAATCAAACACCCTTAACCAAAAAGGTAAAAAAAAAAAATGATATAGGACGATTTTGAAGTTGAGAGAGAACATGAGATGGGAGTTTTTCGACATACCCTAACTGTCATGAACCGGAACAAAAACAGTCCAGGCAGAGTAAGACAAGACGAGCGTTTGACATTAAAAAGTATATAAACTGTATTATTTTTATGAAAATAATCAATTGTTTCACTAGATAAGACCCTTCTTTGTTTACAACCACATTTGAGATCATTTGAAGCCACATTGAAACTGCATTTTGGAAGTTCAAAATCGTGGCACCATATCTGTCCATTATATGGAGAAAAATGCTGAAATGTTTTCCTCAAAAAACATAAAAGAAAGACATGAACATATTAGATGACAAGGGGGTGAGTACATTATATGTAAATCTATGTGTATGTGAATCTTTGTTAACCACATTACCATATTAGGCAGTGAGTTGCAGTACAAACGGCAGTGGTACAGCTAAAAAACTTCCTTTTCCCTTTTATTTAACCACAGGAGAAACTGCATGGCACCTGGGGTTTCTTCAGTCTTCAATCATTCATTGAGCTTATATCTTTTATATAACAAGGTTAAACATTAGATAGGTGGCTAGGCTAATTTTTAGTTTAAGGAATTTTAAAGGAATTACATAATTAAAGGGTTTAAAGGGATCAAACAGATCATTAAAATAAGTAGAATTTGTTCATGTTACATTTAGCAGCTTTTGATTGTCTTTTTAATCTTTTTAATTAAACTGATCATGACTCTAACTAACCAAAATGAAGATATACAATAAAATAATGATATTATTTTATTATATATTATAGAACTATATATTTAGATTTATTTATATTATATTTTTGTGTCTGTTAAGCAAACAGGCACATTTAGAATTTTACATTATATTAAATTATACATTATATATTAAATTATACATATATTTGCAAGTGAAACTATAAATAAATTATAAACATTTATTTAAAATATAAATAAATTATAATGTAACTTAATATATGTAACTAATAGTATAATTATTGATATATTTGTCAGTGGTCCAGTCGGTTTGTAGGAAAGAACTTGGTAGATTTCATGGCACTATAGTGACCATCAATATGTGTGAACATAAAAGTCTTAAGTAAACATACAGTCCAGGTCAAGTATTTCCTGTAAACTCCTGCTGTGGAAGCAAAATGAAATGCTGTGCCAGTGAGTTCACACATCTAATACATTAGTTAAATCCACTCAGCACCTGCTACAGTGTTAAAATTTGGCTTCAGATTTGATGTGTGTTAAAAAAAACACAATGATATGTATTTGTTTATCCCTATGTGCTGTGCTATCTGCTGATAAAGTTCTTTCCTCCTTGTACTGTAGCCATTGATTTATATTTATACAGTGTCCAGTATTACTTTGTGGCAAAGGAAGTGGGCACTGCTAGGTTTGATCATATTTGTATTAAATGTTTGTTTAAACAATTATACATGTCATGAATGATGTTGAATAATATTTGCTTAGCTATTATATTGCGCAAAATAACTATAATCATTGTAATCGCTACTTCCTTTTAAGCACTTAAGCCCCTTCTGTGTAGGTGCAAAATATTAATGGGGATTTCTTTTAATAAAATGCTAAAACAACATTTCAAGTGTGTGTCTGATTTGTTTTTCTACACCTCAGATCATTTTTAAATAAACAGCAGAGCGGACGAATGCAATTCTCTGGAAGTGCTGACTGATCACTGACCTTTAACACTGACCAAGACTGTAACTCATTATGTCATCTGACAGACAGCTCTGCTCACATATACAGTCACAGTGGCACTGTCTGACTCTAAGCTGGTCTTTGAGGTTTTTCAGTTAATTCAACACTGTCAACAGGAAACCCTGTTAATCATATCTAAACAGTGAATTTGATCTCAAATGCTAATTTCAAACCGAATATTTAAAGTTAAATTTACATCACAAAACGTGTGTATAACTATAAATAAATATGTATAAATATATAAGAAAATAATTAATAATAGTGATAATACTTTAGTTGCAGTTTATTATTAACAATCAAATTAATAAGAAGAGTGTGATAATCCTATTATATTTTTAAATAAAAAGAGAGCATTGAATAAAAATACAATTATTTATTTTATACTACATTAAAAAATACAACACTAACATTTAAATATTCTTTTTTTTTTGTAATTAATTTTCATCATTTTTATACATCTTTTATTTTGGCAGGTTGCTAGCAAGTGTCTACACACACACACACACACACACACACACACACATATACATATATATATACACACTACCAAAAAGTTTTTGAACAGTACGATTTATACCCCTGGTTCCCCTTCAGTCGTTTCACTACGACGTTACATATGGGAACTCGCCTGAGAGACCAATCATCTCTGAGCCTTATTCACAGAGTTCCTGTGAGTTCCTGCTCTCTCTCCACTGGCGTGCTGCCAACACTAAAAGAGCTTAATCTAAAAGAGCGTTCGGCAGCCGCCAGCAAGATCCTGCGGGCTGCCGTTATCACGGCAACAAGAAGCCTTTGCAAACCAGCGAGCCTCCCGTTGAGTGCACAGTTGTGCCGCGGTCCTCCCTGGGCAAACCGGGATCTAAAAGAGCAAATTTCTCACGGCTGTCGAGGACATTTTTCCCGGGATGTCTCTCCGGCCGTGCGCTTCTGGGTGCGGTAGTTTCCTCGCCTCGCTGGACGGACATGATCGCTGCCTCACGTGCCTGGGCCGAGAGCACGCTGAGACAGCGTTCACGGATGGTTCGTGCGTTCATTGCGAACGCATGACCATGGCCGCGTTAAAGTCCCGCCGCTCGTTTGCGAGTAGGCTCCCCTCGTTGTCTTCCCGCGGCAAGTCTTAAAGGAGCCGTCAAGGTTTTTTTTTTCGGCTGCCGCGGCGACGCGCGGGGGGGACATCCAGGTGATTATGCAGAATGCTCCGCCGGCCAGCAAAGCCCCGCGGACTTCTGCACCACCGCGTGGTCCCGTTGAGTTGCCAAAGCAGTTCGCTTCCCCGCACGCCGGGCTGAGGGTCTCCTTTGGCGCTCCTCAGGAGGTAGAGATGTCTGCTGCTGCGTCAGAGGGAGAGTCGGAAGGTGAGGTGGACAGCTCGGCGGCTCGGCGCCCCTCTGCGGTCGCCGCACGTCTGAGCTGGACGCTGAACTATCGGCTATGTTCCTCCGAACCGCCAAGGAGATCGGTCTGGAGGTGCCTAAAAACACCTCCCGCTGATCCTTCAAGGCTGGACGATTGGTTTCTGGGGAGGGCCTCCGCGGCACGGCCGCGCCCTCCCCCCAGTGCCTTTCTTCCCGGAGGTGCACGAGGAGCTGGTGAGGACTTGGCGAGTCCCGTACTCGTCTCGTCCACGGCCCAGTTCCTCTCCCCTCGCCACTCTTGATGGTGGAGCAACCGGGGGTTATGTGGCGGTCCCACAGGTTGAGCGCGCGATCACCTGGCGGGATCGGCCGCATCTCCCCTCCAGGGCATGTGAGCTTCGTCCGCTCTGGCGGGCGGGGCTTACCACGCCGCTGGGCAGGCTGCTACCGCCCTGCACGCTGTGGCAACCCTGCGGGTCTACCAAGCCCGGGCGTTGAAACAGCTGCACGAGGGTGGTCCTGACCAAGGGATTATGTAGGAACTCCGTGCCGCCGCCGACTTCGCGGCGTGGTTTACACGGTTTGTGGTTTACACGGATGCCTCCTCCACGGGTTGGGGTGCTGTATGCAACGGGCAAGCAGCTTCGGGCTCCTGGACAGGACCTCGACTGTAATGGCATATCAATTGCCTAGAGTTGTTGGCTGTGCTTCTTGCGCTGCGTCGCTTCCAACCGATGCTGCGCCACAAGCACGTGCTTGTTCGCACCGACAGCACTGCGACCGTAGCCTATATCAACCACCAAGGTGGTCTTCGCTCCCGTCGCATGTCACAACTCGCCCGCCATCTGCTCCTGTGGAGTCAGACGTGGCTGAAATCGCTACGTGCCGTTCACATTCCAGGAGAACTCAACCGTGCAGCCGACCAGCTCTCACGGCAGTCCACCCATCCTGGAGAATGGCGACTCCACCCCCAGGTAGTCCAGCTGATTTGGAGCAATTTCGGCAAAGCCCAGATAAATCTGTTCACTTCCACCGAATCCTCCCACTGCCAGTTGTTTTACTCCCTCAGCGAGGCTCCCCTCGACAGGGACGCGCTGGCACACAGCTGGCCTCCGGGGCCCAAGTACGCCTTTCCCCCAGTGAGCCTCCTTGCACAGACACTGTGCAAGATCAGGGAGGACGAGGAGCAGGTTCTGCTGGTTGCGCAATACTGGCCCACCCAGACCTGGTTTCCAGACCTCATTTCCCTTGCGGCAGCCCCTCCCTGGAAGATCCCCTTGAGGAGAGACCTTCTTTATCAGGGGATGGGCACAATTTGGCACCCGCGTCCCGACCTATGGAACCTGCACGTCTGGCTCCTGGACGGGACGCATCAGACCTCTCCGGCCTTTCACAGGCCGTGATAGATACTATCACTCAGTCTAGAGCTCCCTCTACAAGGCAGGCCTATGCACTGAGATGGGGTCTGTTCGTTGACTGATGCTCCTCTCGTGGAGAGGACCCACAAAGATGTCCGATTGCAGTAGTGCTTTCCTTCCTGCAGGAGAAGTTGGAGCGCAGGCTGTTCCCTTCGACTCTCAAAGTGTACGTTGTTGCCATCGCAGCGTATCACGATGCAGTGGATGGAGCATCCCATGGTAAGCACCAACTGGTCGTGAGGTTCCTTAGAGGTGCGAGAAGGGTTAATCCCCCTAGATCGCACCTCGTACCCTCTTGGGATCTCGCCGTCACCCTCCAGGGTCTACGGCAGGCCCCATTTGAGCCACTCGCGTCAGTAGAGCTGAAATATCTGTCTCTTAAGACAGCGCTCCTGACCGCGCTGGCCTCCATCAAGAGGATAGGGGACCTACAAGCCTTCTCTGTCGACGAAGCGTGCCTGGAATTCGGGCCCCGTGATTCTCACGTCATCCTGAGACCCCGGCCCGGTTATGTGCCCAAGGTTCCCACCACGCCTTTCCGCGATCAGGTGGTGAACCTGCAAGCTCTGCCCCTGGAGGAGGCAGACCCGGCCTCTGCGCTGCTGTGTCCAGTCCGCGCCCTCTGTATAGATGTGGACCGCACTCGGCACTTCAGACGCACCGAGCAGCTCTTTGTTTGCTTTGGAGGTCAGCAGAAAGGGAATGCTGTCTCCAAACAGAGGTTGGCCCATTGGGTGGTAGATTCCATCTCCCTGGCATATCAAAACCAGGGAGAGCCATGCCCCTTAGGTGTTCGTGCCCACTCCACAAGGAGTGTTGCCTCATCCTATGCGTTGGCTCATGGCGCCTCACTAGCAGATATCTGTAGAGCTGCGGGCTGGGCGACACCTAATACCTTCGCTAGGTTCTACAACCTTCGCGTTGAGGCCGTGTCCTCCCATGTCTTAACATAGACATCAGGTAAACGGGAGACCGGCTGGTGTCGGCTTGCTGCGCCACTCCTAATGGATCCATGTGCTATATCCCTCAGTTGTTCCCTCCGGTGAACCTTGGGTCCTCCATGCCCCGCATGTAGTGCCTGACTGTGCTCCGGCTGGGTCTCCTTCGCCCAGCAGGTTGTGGCAACATGTCTCAGTATTTTTCCAAGGTCAGCTAGAAGGCCGCTGTTTCCCTCATATATCTCTACAAGTTATAGATATATTGAATTATTTTTATTCCACATGTAGACATCTCATGTGCTCCGCCCCCCCAACTTCTGCTTCAGTAACAACTGGCATCCCTGTGGGGTCCCCTATTGGCCCTCAGGGCGTTGGGAAGGTTACGTTCATATCCATCTGCTGACACGTCCGCCTGTCAGCACGTGGGTCTGTGCGTAACGCGGCGTCAGGGTCGTGGCCTGTTCCATGGGTCTGTTCCCATATGTAACGTCGTAGTGAAACGACTGAAGGGGAACGTCTAGGTTACGTACGTAACCCTCGTTCCCTGAAGGAGGGAACGGAGACGTTACATCCCCTGCCACGACCCTACGTCGCGCTGACGCCGGGTTGCTACTCGGCTCCTCAGCGAAAACCTGAATGAGTGGTTGCACGCCGCCATCTTATATACCCGTATGTACGGGGGAGTGGCTCGGCATGCAAATACCACTCGCCAATGTTCATGCATGTTCATTGGCCTTTTGAATAAGGCTCAGAGATGATTGGTCTCTCAGGCGAGTTCCCATATGTAACGTCTCCGTTCCCTCCTTCAGGGAACGAGGGTTACATACGTAACCTAGACGTTTCACAGACAAGGCTTAAAGGAGAAGTCCTCTTCCAAAACAAAGATTTACAGGTAATGTACTCATCCCCTTGTCATCCAAGATGTTCATGTCTTTCTTTCTTTAGTCGTTAAGAATTTTTTTTTTTTCAGCATTTTTCTCCATAATTGACTGATATGGTGCCCCGATTTTGAACTTCCAAAATGCAGTTTAAATGCGGCTTCAAACGATCCCAAATGCAGTTGTAAACAATCCCAGCCGAGGAAGAAGGGTCTTATCTAGCTGAAGAGTTTTGGTTATTTTAATAAAAATTATACAATCTATATACTTTTTAATGCCAAACACTCGTCTTGTCTTGCTCTCGTTGAACTCGGTGTATTGTGTCTCAAGACAGTTAGGGTATGTTGAAAAATTCTCACCGTATTTTCTCCCTCAACTTCAGAAATCATTTCAAAATCATCCTACATCACTGCAGAAGTACCGACCCAGTCTTTGCAAAGTGAGCATGCAAAGAAGATCAAACACCCTTAACAAAAAAGGTAAAACAGCGATATTTAGGGCGATTTCAAAGTTGAGGGAGAACATTCGTTTTTTGATATACCCTAACTGTCACGAACCGGAACAAACAGTCCAAGCAGAGTAAGACAAAGATGAGCATTTGGCATTTAAAAGTATAGAAATTTTATTATTTTTATTAAAATAACCATTTTTTACGCTAGATAAGACCCTTCTTTCTCAGCTGGGATTGTTTACAAGCGCATTTGGGATCGTTTGAAGCCGCATTTAAACTACATTTTGGAAGTTCAAAATCGGGGCACCATATCAGTCCATTATATGGAGAAAAATGATGAAATGTTTTCCTCAAAATTATAATTTCTTTACGACTGAAGAAAGAAAGAAATGAACATCTTGGATGACAAGGGGGTGAATACATTATTTGTAAATTGTTGTTCTGGACTTCTCCTTTAAGCCTAGTCCTAGACTAAAATGTAAGTCTGAGCTGTTTCAACTGAAAGAAACTTGTGCTGACTGATCTTAAAATATATCAGTGTCTTTTTTTCCTAAGGCAGGTTTATTAAAATTACTTAAATGTCCTAATAGAGCTAAGACCTAATCCTGGCTAAGCCCTGTCTGTGAAACCAGGCCTAATGTTTTTAAAGAAGTCTCTTCTGCTCACCAAGCCTGCATTTATTTGATTCAAAGTACAGTAAAAACAGTATAATTTTGAAATATTTTACTAACTAAATTTATTTAAAAATGTAATTTATTCATGTGATTTCAATGCTGGATTTTTAGCATCAATACTCCTTCAGAAATGATTTTAATATTTGCTGCTCAAAAAAACATGTATTATTATAATTATTATTATGGTGAAAACAGCTGAGTAGATTTTTACAGGTTTCTTTGATGAATAGGTTTAGAAGAACAGTATGTATTTGAAATAGAAATCTTTTGTAACATTATAAATGTCTTTATCATCACTTTTGATCAGTTTTAAGCATAAATTAAATGATTAATTTCTATAATTTCTTCCCTATAATTTAGTGACTATAGTGACTAGAAACATCTCATATGTTGTAGGTAGAACAGCAGAAGACAAATGTCACTACACTAAAAAGGAGTACTGGGAATTTCCAATGCACCAGAGTTTTCAGCTCATCTCAGTGGTTACAGCTGTTGCCATGTTAACATCAGAATTAAATGTTGCCCAACTGCTGGTGTAGCCAATCATGTACCACCTAAGATCACCTCACACAAGAGCAGGAAACAATGCTGACTGTAATGAACTGTGATAACCCTGTCAGACTCCTATATGATTTAGATTATATGCTACATTTCTAACAAGCAAACACTTTACCAGAGGAAACCCGCTCAACTTTGTGTACAATGACGCTGGCCTAAATATTTATTACATTCATGTTATGAAACAACACCTCTCTACAGTGTGAAACTAGTATGATAATAAGATTTCATACTTTTGTTTATCACATTTCTATTCAGTTCGAAATTAGTTCTGAAAAACTATTTGCATATTAAAGGACACTTTATGTCATAGTCAAAAAAATACCCTGAGAGGACCTGAGTAGGATTTAGCACTGCACCTTAAATCATATAGCTAAAATAAATGTGTCTTTTGTGTTCCAACTTTGTATGACTTATTTTTCTGTGGAACAAAAGTGAAGACATTTTCTCTCTGTGCTTTTCTGTTTGTATAATGGTTGCACCCCAGGCTTGTGAGTCATAGAGGAAGACAGGAAGTTTTCATTAGACAGCTTGAGAATGTTTTGTGAAACAAAGCAATACATTAACACACTCTACATTAGTGTTAATGTTTCCCTACACATAAGCTTAATACACTCGCATATCATCTAGAAAAGTAATAAACAAGTTAGCATCTTAAGATAAGACTTGATAAGTAAGGAAAATATGATTCAATTTGTGACTCTCTTCAGCAACATCCAACACTTAAAGCAAAAACACTTGTGAAAAATGTGATAAATAAAAATAAATATGTATAAAAAAAAGTCACAGGTGTCCCCAGAATGTGTCTGTGAAGTTTCAGATCAAAATACCCCACAGACAATTTATCATTTTCGTGCACGTCTCTTTAAATGCAAATGAGCTGCTGCTCCCCACCCCTTTTCCAGAACAGGACTGTGCCTTTACAGCTCACACCTCAGATATTCTGCTAAAAACATCATGTCTATCTTACTGAAATCATGTGTTTTAAAGCCATTTTAGTTTAAACTTATGAGATACAGTTTTCTGAGTGCACACACCCGAAGCACGTGGATTAATGGGACGGTACTATTATAACTAGATAAAAAAGTTTGTGAAGACAAACATGTGCTAGCATGTTACTAGCATGATTAGTAGGTTACTAGCATTTTTCTAGTATGATTAACAGGTTGCTAGCATGTTTCTAGCATGATTAGCAAGTTGCTAGCATGTTTCTAGCACGATTAACAAGTTGTTAGCATTTTATTAGCATTATTAGCAGGTGCTAGCTTGTTTCTAGCATGATTAGCAAGTTGTTAGCATTTTGTTAGCATGATTAGCAAGTTGCTAGCATGTTTCTAGCATGATTAGCAGGTGCCAACATGTTTCTAGCACGATTAGCAGTTACTAGCAAGTTACTAGCATGAATCTAACATGATTAGCAAGTTAATAGCATGTTGCTAGCATGATTAACAAGTTACTAGCATGATTCTAGCATGATTAGTAAGTTACTAGCATGATCCTAGCATGACTAGCATGTTAATAACAACTTGCTAATCATGCTAGCAACATATTAACATGTTGATAACATGTTTCTAGCACGATTAGCATGTTAATAGTGTGGGATTACAAATTTAAGGATCTGTTACATTACATCTGTTACGTAACATCATATAAAAATCTAATGTGATCTACATTGTATTGGGCATTTAATGTAAACATCTGTTTGCAAAGTTTTAGTTCTCCTGACTTATCCTTGTGATGTTGATAGCGCAACTATGGTGCTCAAACCATTTGGTGATGTCATTATGAGTATTTGGATAGGTCTGCTGAGGTGTTACAGTTGGGGGAAGGGTAACATCCTGCATCCTCTGTTCTTGATCTGATTAAAGGATGTCACCTCTGAGTACAGTGTTAGTATCTCTAAGGCTCACCTACTAAATGTATATAAATTACAATATATCACTGCCTTAGTCAGACGACTTTTGATGACTGCAGCGACGCACAGCTAGTATCACTTCTGCTTCAAGATATCCAAAACGTCTCCTGGTTTCTAAGAAAAAGTTCACAACAATAGCATAATTCTTTCTATGTCCCTTTTTAATATTTTATATATTTTTTTTGCTATGTCATGGGGGAGCAAAATCTGAGTGGCTCATTGTTTCACAAGCTTGCAGAAAAAAAGCTTACAAAAAATTGTACTGGTTCACATTTTCTGGGTTGGTAAATGCACCGGAGACCCAATAATAGCACTTAAACATGGAAGAAGTCATATTTTCATGATATGTCACCTTTAATACGATGTCATTTGTACAGGCGTAGTATTATTTATGTCAATTTTCTTGTTTTTATGTGCTGATGATAACTGATAAGTTAGGATATCAAATAATTAAGCAGAATTGACATTTAAATGACTTAAAGCACTTGTTTCCATTGTCTTGATAATTCCACACTTTATTTAGGTTACAGTTAACGGTCCTAGAATAAGTAAAGTTTTAAATGTCTGTGATTATTGCATTACCAGCAATCACGCTTCCTCTAACGGAACCTAATTCTGGCTGATACTGCAAATGTTGCAATAGTAAATGTGAATGCTAACACTTTTTTTCTGCAACGTGCAATATCAGCCAAAACTAGACGCTGCTGAAATATACCTCTAATGTCAGATGGTCCCTTTCACCGGTCACTACTGAATATAAAAGCTTATAAATTCATCATGTATACCTATTCTATTCTAAATATGTCATATAACGTGAAGCCATTTGGATTTACTTATTGATGCAGTGTCAGCTAAGTTGCAAGCATTATACACATACACGCTTTTGAAATATTTCATAAACCATTTACTCATTTCATTAAAAAAAAAAATCCTAAAGCAGGTTGTTATAAGTTTTTGAGTTTCCTCAACTCCTAATTATTTACAGTGCATCCTGCAAGTGTTTACAAGCTAACACATAATGTATATCTACTAGCCTGTTAAAACACACAGCCGTACAATAACAGGATGTTGAATACTTGGATACACCAACGTTTGTCAAGTCAAATATTAAATATGTCTTACCAAGCTGGTGTCCATTTTCAGAAAAGTGCAGGCCACAGTTTTCTTCATCCAATCAGCATGGTAATCCACAGTTCAGAAAAATAAAATATAGATGCTCTGCTTTACTTTTTGTGTGTTTGCAGCTCTGTTACAACTGAGCTGCATAACATTACTGAAACTGCTGAAAGGGTTCCAAGTCCAACCCTAAACCACCAGCTGCGTTCCTGGAAATTAAACATTATTAAACAGTATTAGACTACAGCGAAGGAGAAGGATAAAATAAAATAAATAAATAAATACATAGAAAAAAAATTAACCTTTTGAATGACACGAAGGTGGGTATATAATGACAGTTTTTGTTTCAACTATCATTTGTTTTTGATTTAGTTTTGTCTGTGGTGACTTTTAGGCCATGTTCACACAGCAGTTAACAGTGCTTTCAGCATATGCAATTTTAGTTCTTTCTTGATTGCATCCAAAAGCAACAAACAAACCTTTCCCTAAATGTTCCTGCCTTGTTTTACTGAGGTCTAATATAGATAAGCGCTTTTCAGCATGACATAGACAAAAGATGTACAGTAATTTTGCAGTTTTGTGACTGCATGCCTCTGTTTCCTTCCTCTTTAATATCTTCTTTAGCAGGACAGATGCGTCATATAAACTTGCTAAACCTTCTCTGTTTTCTTACCTTCCCCCCCTGCCATAGGAAGGTACTTTCCAGCTGCCTTTAAAGATACACACAAAAAAACATGACCAAGGACATTTTGCATTTTTCAATTCACCTAACAGCAAGTTATTTTGGAGATGGGTGTTTATACATCTGGCTTCTATTGATTTTTATATTCCCCTGTCATATTAGGATGTTATGATCTGCTTTTATAGTTAATTAGAGTTTTGTAAATCCAAAGTAGTTGCATACCAAATTAAAGTTCCCTTCAGACCAGTTTGAGGAATCATGTGTAAGCCCTGGGGACAGAGAACAAATCAAAATATTTAAACTCTACCGCAGGACTAACACTTCACTGATTACTTTAGATGTGCAACACAAGATAGTGCAACAAATAAGGCAATACTTTGTAATTGCATAATATATGAATAATTCTGAGTGTGACAGTGTGTGAATAAGTAATATAAGGATGTAGTAAAGCAGACTGATTAACATCAGAGATGAATTAGTAACATGAATGAGTAATATGACACATTATAGATAGTGTCTTTGCAGAACTGCAGGGTTAAGTTTCACTGGCAGCAGAAATGATGCACCTCCTTATAAGCTACAAAGCCAGCTACTTTAGTAACTAACTAACCGCTGGAGTGTCACAACAACCATAGCGGCAGGCAGGTTTTGACATGAAAAGGTGAGATTAATGTCCAAAATACGAGGGCCAGTTGCATAAACTTAGGCTCTATGTTAAGACAGTGTCTAAACAACTAGCAGTTAGCCAAGGATACATGGATAAATTTCATATTTGAAGATTTGACAACAACAGGCTCATAAAACTTGTTTCTTATGTTTAAAAACTGTTAAATGGCATTTATTTTTGATGCTAGACTAGCCAATGCACAGTCATGAACACGAGGAAGCGGAGCATCTAACGGCAGCTGCAGTGAGGCGATGACTTTACTAATCAACGATTGGATCTTTGTTTAGAAGACAGGGCTTATTCGCCATATTGGGCATTGCACTTTCTCCCATAAGTAATAGGAGTGCACAGTCTTTCTATATATAAAGTCTTAAGATGATGGGCCCTATGACTTTCGTGATGTAGAAAACACAGGCAGAATCGCTGAATACAGTCATAAAAGTTACATTTAATGCAAAATGTCACAGAATTTGCCAAATTGTGGATGAAAAAAACCAAAAGTAGGGGAGAGCAGGGATGAAAGTATTGCGGGGCGAAAGTAACAAAGCTATTTTCTCAGAGCCCGGACTATATTTGCATTCCAAGCTATGACAGCACATTCAGCACGCAACCCTTGATGGAGCTGAGAAATATCACGTGATTTCATCATTGTTTCCCGTGGTTAGGTCCGGAAAGCAGTTTTCGAGTACAATAAGTAAATTATGGAAGTGGTAATTTTTTTTCAGATTTGTTGTGTTTCTCATTTCATGTGTCACAGTAATGATCAGTCCACAAGTTATTTAGTGCTGTAACACATCCTGAAGTTTGGCTTTACAGAGTTTTTCAGTATAGAAGTAAATCGGATTTAAATGTCAGGAGTTCCTTGTTACTTTTGTCCCCCTACAGTGACAACAAGCGTTCCTTTGTCCCGCAGCATGCTAATCTGGTGACTTTCTGTGTCTTGCATAATTTTTTAAAATTATTATTATAAATGTTTATGGTGTATTATACCAAAAGAATATGCCAGCAATGAGGGTCAGAAAGACAGACAGAGGTCTGATTCAGCCACATGTTCAGGAGAGGGCATTTCTGGACATAGGCCTATCTGTCAGGAATATCAGTCTCAGTCAGGGCTGTTGCCACATTGCATTTACATTAGTCATATTTAGGTTTTAGCCATAGCTTGACTTTTTTCACCTCCACGTTTGAATTTACAGTGTTTTCAGATATTTTTATGCACATTTTGAATTTATGCATACAAATAACTGGATGGAAACATGAATAGGCCTACTGTTACATTATGTTGACAATTTATATTATGCTAATTTAATTTAATTTTCATATTGTTCATTATAAAAATAAGTTGAATAAATGAATAAATAATTTTGAAACATTTGATGAAACTTACATTTAAAAGGAAAATGTAATATTTTCTTGTAATATTTTCTTATTTTCTATTTTCTTTGCTAAGATTAAGGAGAAAATATGTTTGCAGGTACATATTAACAAGGTCATAGTCATGTATATTTAATAAAAACAAGAGTAACACAAAAAATCATTTTACTTTTGTCCCAACCAGCGGGGGCGAAAGTAACAATGTGCAACTTATGTTCAAACTGAAATTATACTGAAGTCTTTCTACAAAATACCACCTGGTATTAATAGACCACACTTCTGAGTTACAGGCAACAGCAACAATATATATCTGTCTACAACTTTATCTTTTTAAATTATGTTTTTCTGAAAAATGGTACTTTCGTCCCCACTCTGTAGGTCAGTACACTTAAATCAAAACGCAATATGAATTAGTATCTGTGAATATTAAGCCACAAAAGACTACTTAAATATGAATCCTGCATTCCCACATTTGAGAAAAACTCATTTATACAAACAGAAACTTGGGTCTTTACAGCAACTTGTGACAGAAATATATTACTTAATGCCATGATAGTACTACTTCTAATAAAATTATCATTAAAATATTTTTTAAGGATGTTTACCAGAAAAATTATTGACCAGAATTTGTTTACTAGAATGTAAATGTAATTAAACAACACAGTATTATTTATTATTATACTGTACACTTTTTTGAGTGTTCATGTTTAATTGGGCCTATATTTGGCTTTAGAAATAATAATATATACATAAAATGTAATGAAACCATTAAAATGGAATCCAGAAAATGAGTGGAATAAACTGAATTTGGTAAAAATAAAACAAACTAGATTTGAGAAAGAAAAAAAGGAAAACAGATTTCATAGGGCCTTACAGTTTTAATTTTTTGTTAAACTTAATTGTTAATTTGCTTTTATATTGTGTGTCATAAATTCAATTAGACATGCTTTTGATTATTATTATTTTTTTTAATTTAACCATTAAAACAGAGTCTAGGAAACTTAAAACGGAAAACAAAATTTGGGGAAAAAAATAAATAAATAAATGGAATTTGAGGGGGAAAAATAAGATGGATTTCATAGGGCCCTGCAGATGCCAGAAGCACACTAAATCTGATTGCTGACACGTCCTAATGTTTTATGTTTTAATTAACTTCAAATAAAATGATAAACTTTATAAATAACTACAAATAATTTACATACAACTAAATATTTACTTTAACCCAGCAGTGCAGTTTTTCACAACCAATGATAAGAACAACTGTGACTCATTAAAATAGATATTTAAGGTTTTGATCAGGTCAGGGGGGTCGTTAGGGCTAATAATTCGGGGCTCGAGCCCCGAACGATTTTCCTCTAGCCCCGAATGTTTTTGTATCGCCCTATGATTTCCGAGGAATTCACTGAGTTTGTCAAAGTTTGAATGAATAAATCAAAAGCCGGCCATTACACTTGGTATTTACAATCAAATCGCGATGTGGACTATCTGTAAATACTGGGCCGCAAAATACCATTTAAATATGAATCCTGCATGTTCTGCGTGTCTCTTTATGAACGAATGGTGCAGACGCAGGCTCGGTTTCCTTTACTGCACACAAGCGCGCGTGACGCTCGCGGTGATTTCGTAATTTCAGCGTCTGCCATAGAAAATGCATGAACAACATCTCCAGAAGTGCTCTGAGAGTACTTTGTGACCACTTCACCGTTTCATTTGAGTAAACCAGGGTCATATACTTACAGAAATGTAAAGGTATTCAGAGAAACCCGTCAAAATACAAGTTCAGTTTAGTTTGTAGACATTGTAATACATCACTATCATTCAGTAGAATGTGCGTACCTACAGTACTACTACTACTATACTGTTGAAAAACGAATAAAACTGTTACACAATATTTCTTCCATCTTTTAAATTTTAATAGTACATCCCCCTTATTTGCCAAAAATAAAATTAAATTTTCACTAATTAAAAGATAAATTAATATTTTCATTCGAAATAGTATTCGAATATTATTTCGAATGAATATTATTTTCAATATGAAATAATTAATTCCAGAAAAAAATTAAATGCACAACGCAGAATTTCATTAGGCTGTTGTAGAAATAAATGAAAGTTGTTTTATGCATTTAAATAACATAACTTAATTATTAATAAATTGACTTTAAATTGTATAAGTTTCATTCTTTTAATTAATTACACATCTTTTTTGATTAATAAAATTAAATTTAACCATTAAAATGAGTCCAAAATAAAATGGAATTTGGTAAATAAATAAATAAATAAATAAATAAAAATACATTGATATGTTTTCTATTTGCAGTGATTACGATTTACTGTTTTTTTCATTGTGTAATGTTGTTTTGTGCTAAGGTGAAGTATCTGTGAACTAAGACCGAAAGCACAATATGACTTTGCTCACACGATGAGTTCATGATCCGATGTTTTCATAGTATCAGAAGAGGGATGAGTCAGGCCATAAACCTTTTTAATTTGTTCAATTTGCACACTGAACATGGGTTAACTTGGAGCTCTTATTTTTGAACTCTCAAAGTACACCAGATTAGTGACTTTAACTTTAAAATATATCAGATTTTCTCCTGGGGGCTTGGGGTATAGAAGGATCCAGGTTCACCCACCTGTGTCTAACAAAACGTTAGAGTATGATACGTACGTCATACGTCAGCTCCTATCCATCACTACTAGCCCCTGATGTTTTGCCACCAGCCCCAGATGTTTTCAAATCCTAGAAACGCTCCTGGATCAGGTGTTCGTGTCTAAGGCAATCCTGATCAAACAGCTGAATAAACAATCATAAATTAATTAGTCTACTAAAAAGGCAATCTGACTGACATGTAAAATAACCAAGAACAGTTAGTTATCCTATCTCAGTTTGTGCACTTTGTCACCAGCCATTCACACCAGATCTGTTCGGCTGACTGTGATATAACCGTCTGTACTTTTATATTTACCCACATATGCTGCAGATATTCCCTTTTTAGTGAGCTACCTCATTTTTGAGTTGGGAATTCTTGGATGTGTTCGCAACCAAGACTGGAAAATTATAACTCTCGAAGACCCGGAAGACCACATCCGCTCATTCAGACGCAACCTAATTATCATGGACACCGGTCTGTTGTTTCTTGTTTTGCTCACGTGCTTTTCTTTAATCAAGACACTCGAAGGTAAGATTGTATATTTGCCATTTTAATTCCATATTGATGTTAACGAAAATGCATTTTATAACTTTGATGGTGTGCACCGATAAATGCCGCGAAAGAACGAAAGACAACCTGTTGTTTCAACGTGCCGCTAGAGAGTACAGCTAAATAAAAACTTCAGCCCAGTTTTAATGCTGGGATGACGACAGACTTGATTAATTTGATGAATTTCTCGCAGCAGGTGAAACGTGTGTTGTAATTCGGAGAAAAGATTCCTCCTATGACTTCCACCTGCCCGACGCTGTGGTCGAGAACGTGCAAGACGTCAATTGTGATGCAGAGTGGACTATTGATGTAAATATCAAAACCGGTTCTCCTCTGACAGGCAATTCAGCGTTTTATTTCATTTTAACCATAAATCTATTGAATAATTAATAGAGAAATTAAATGACATCACTTAGGGTACCCTGGAAAGGCACTTCTTTGCTCCCAAAACGCTAAACAAAACTTTTTTTTTTTTTTTAAATTCCTGTTTTTATGAGAATGCATAGTATTTGGGGTAAATTCCCCCATAATAAGGCTAAAAGTCCATGAAAAGACTCCCTGTGTTCAAAATGGCATAAGGTTTCATGTTATTATAGAGTACATCGAAAATGTGCCTTATTATATAACTGCTATCTAGATTTTATTTAGATTATGTCACTGTAACACCCCCTAGTGGATGCTCTAATTTCTGCGCTTTTTCGGAGACTATCACTGATTGTTAAAACAAAAAAATAGTTTTGCCATGTCTTGTACTAGAGGCTTTAGTAATATTCAACCTGTAAAAGTTTCACCATGTTTACTATATGTCTCACAATTCTCCACTAGCAATTCACAGCAGTCCTGGATGGAAAGTCAGCACACTGTTCTCATCCCTTCAAAAATGTAACCCATCATGGAATCAGTGTGTCTTACTGCCCATTTTTAGTCAAATTCTATGTCTCTTGTCCTGTGAGTTAACTAACCATCATTCATCTTCTTACAATAGTTTTACCACTCTTTATTTTAAGGATTGTATCTGTTGTACAAATTGAATGCTTTTTGATTCTCTTGTAGAAATATGTGAGGCAACTCCTGTGTTCTTGTGAGTACTTTTTCACTTTGTATCGTTTCGCTTGTCATTCTCCGCATTAACAAAAGCTATACAAAAATATTATTACAAAAAGATAGAAAATGGCATCCAATTCTGTCTCTCATTTTAGGCATCAATTCAACCAGCATCCATACAGTTTTTAGCACAACTCTGCCATCTGGAGGAGGTAATCCTTTAAATCTTACTACATTGTGTTTACTTTTGCACTGGAATAAAATAACCTAAAATGTTTAGTCCAGCACTGGAGCAGAACACACAAATTTCCTTAGAGTGCACAGCAATTATGTCTTAAGAAAATAGTTGTAGGGATATAGTATTACATGGAGATTTTGTAAATGCATGTTCTGATGTTTTGTAATATAACTGGATTTACAGATGCCATCAAGACTGATTTATCAGTGAGACAACACTGTAAGTATAGTCTGTAAAACACTGATGAATGACCAAATACCCAGCATTTGCAAAAAGTGATCAGACAATAACATTTTACTACTTTACTACCGTCTGACTGGTTAAAATACAGTATGATAGATGGCAGTGTAGGGACAAAATTTTATAGACATTGCAAAATCAGTATGAACATCATTTTAGCATTGAAGTATACCTTCATAACAAGCTTAATGCAAATCACATGCACAGTGTTTCTTACCGGACTTCACTGTCTTTGTTATGGTTGCAGTTCAAAAATTCCACACAAAACAGAAGAGTAACAGCAGTAATAATTATCCTCATTTTGTTGTTGGTCGAGGGTATGGAACCACCGACTGCAAAAACTGCAAAACATTTTCTCTCTCTAGATTTTCTAAATGTTGTTAAAATCACCACCCTGAAATTCCTGTTTTGCACTCGTAAAAAACAAATTCAACGGTTGAGTTCAGTGTCGTAACTCTGTTGCGCAATCTCAAAGAGCAAACTGCAAACTCAGAGAATTCTCTTTGGAAGCTTTTACACAAATATATAAACAGGAAATGAGGAAGCCAAACAGAGGAAGGAAAACATTATTGTGGTGTTACAACAGAGAGTTTACTACTATAAGTATATTTTACCATGTAAAAATGTATTAAAAGGGAGAACACATTATGAAAACTATTATTTTGACATGTGACTATTAGAACATTTGTACCTTGTATATCGGTGTATGTATTTTTCATAAGTGTCATGACACTTGTGTATTTTTTGTTGTATACATTGACATTTTGGTGAAATGTTGTTTTCTACAGATTTTGCCTTTGCTGTTGCTGGCACTTTTGCCCTAGCCCTTATCATTTTGGCTTTCCATATCTGCAGAACAAACAGGTATTTAAGACATTATTGTTTTATATGCCATTTATGTTTTTTTGTGCTTTATGCACAAAAACTAAAACACTACTTTCAATTTTCTAGCACTGCAAAAAATGCTCCAGATGAACAAAAGCAGCCTGGTTTAGTAGAATAATCCTGAGGAGGCAACTGTAATTGCCCTTAAAACAATAACCCATGGCGTGGAGTCATAAGAACACGATTGTATATTGTAAGATATTATTATGTTATATTTTCTTATATTATATATAAGAATATATATATATATATATATATATATATAATATTATTATTATTATTATTCTAAATTAAATTCTATTATACAGTTGAGGTCTAAAGTTTACATCCCCCTGTCAGAATTAGCACCTGCAAAGTGCTAATTATTTTACCAAAAAAAGAGGGATCAAAGAAAATGCATGTTATTTTTTATTTAGTATTGACCTGAAGAAGATCTTTCACATAAAAGATGTTTACATATAGTCCACAAGAGATAATAATAGCTGAATTTATAAAAATGACCCGGTTCAAATGTTTACATCCCCTTCATTCTTAATACTGTATCGTTACCTGAATGATCCACAGCTGTGTTTTTTATGCTCACTGATGCTCCAGACGGAAAAACGATGCATTAAGGGGGGAGTAAAACTTTTTGAATTTATAGATCAGGGTCAATTTTACTTATTTTGTCTTCTGGGAAACATGTGAGTATCTTCTGTACCCTCTGAAGGGCGGTACTAAATAAAAAAAAATATGATTTTTAGGCAAAATAAGAAAAATGTACACATCTCCATTCTGTCTAAAAGTCTCTAACATCTCTTAATGCATAGTTTTTCCTTCTGGAGCATCAGGGAGTGTTTGAACCTTCTGTAATTGTTGCATATGAGTCCTTCAGTTGTCCTCAGTGTGGAAAAATTGGATCTAAAAATTATAGTCATTGTTGGAAAGGGTTCAAATACACAAAAATGCTGGAAAACCAAAGAATTTGTAGGACCTGAAGGATTTTTTTCTGAAAAACAGCAGGCAATTTGACTGTTCAGAACAAACAAGGGACTCATGAACAATTACGACTAAATTAAAAAAAAAAAACACAGCTGTGGATCATTCAGGTAACAAGGTAACAACAAGATAACAGTATTAAGAATCAAGGGGATGTAAACTTCTGAATTGGGTAATTTTAATAAATTCATCTATTATTTTCTCTTGTGGACTATATGTAAATATCTTTTATGTGAAATATCTTATTCAGGTCAGGCACTAAAAAACAAAAACATGCATTTATATTATATTATATTATATTATATTTTTAATGTAATATTTAATTATATTATATTATATAGTCCAAAACTGGGATTTTTCAGTGTTTGTATCACTCTGCTTGTCTGTATTTGTAAGTTGCATTACTGGGGAGAATTTGTATTGATTCTCAGCTAATAGGTGATGAGAAGTGAGGGTTTTGTTTTGAATGTCTTTTTATAAGCAAGGTACTGAATCCTTCATTCATTTACTTTAGTTACTTAATATTACAGTTAAGTTAAGTTATTCAATATTGTATAAAACCAATTTAATAATATGCTTTTGGATGCCACAGAACTCACAACAGAGTATGTGGAAGTGGAACAACAAATTTCTCTCATTGCTCAATAACTTCTGCAATGTTGCTTCACTTCCACTACAGATTCTCTCTGGTTAGAAAAACACAGACACACAAAGTGACACAAACAGTGAAATATCAAAGAGTTTTACAGAATATAATCACTGTTGTACTATTATATTATATTATATTATATGTGACCCTGGACCACAATACCACTCATAGGAGTCTTTTTTTTTTTTTTTGAGATTTATACATCATCTGAAAGCTGAATAAATACTTAATATCCTAATGATTTGTGGCATAAAAGAAAGAACGATAATTTTGACCCATACAGTGTATTTTTCGCTATTGCTACAAATATACCCATGCTACTTAAGACTGGTTTTGTGGTCCAGGGTCATATTATATACTATACTATACTATACTATTATATTATATTATATTATATATTATATTATTAAGGCTAATATAATGTTTATATCTTTGTATTTTCTCCCTGAATATATACAATAGTTCCCTGTCTCTGTTGTGTTTTATAACTTACCATAAGAGGGCTCTGTCTACAAGGTTACATAGTGTTACTTGTGTTTATCTGTTAGCCTTCTGAAGTATTTCTGTTCATGGCTGTAAATCTTGTTTGCTTGTAGCTCTGGACACTCTTATAGGGCTTTTTTTTTTTTTAATTACTTATTTCAGATCCATCCTTACCTTTTATTTAATCTTTGTGTTTTGGGGAATTCTGAAACTGCCATTAAACTTTGCGAATGACTGTTAACCCTCTGGGGTTCTTCGTTTTCCAGTCACACTCAGGACCTTCACGGTCAAAAGTGACCGGACCCCTGAAATCATTATTTTTTTTTTTTTTTCAGTAAAATCAATCAAATGTATTTTTGTTCAATAATATTTTTTCTTTTTTTCTGTGGTGTTTTGAGAGAATTTTATGATAATAATTAATATTTATGCAATAATTATGATCTATTTTTTCCCTTTGAATATAATAGAACATTCATATATATATATATATATATATATATAATTTTTATTATTTTTTAATTAATGCTGTATTTCAGTTTAAAGTAGAGACCTGGCCTATAGAAAACAATTTTTTGAAGTCAGATTGGTGCTATCTGGTGGTGTAGTGAGCATAATTATCAAGCAATATCATATTTTAACCACTAGATGAATGTACTGCTCTCTGTAGAAGGGCTTGTGAATTCTAGTTGTTTTTGCACATATTTGCCTTTGCCTTTTCAGGTTGTGGATTTTAATATATCATATGAGATTATCAAAGACTATTTTTTTATTATTTGCCAAGTTTTTTTGTTTGTTTGATTGGTTTAACTGGTAATTTGAAGCGCCAGTTTTACTTTATAATACAGTCAAACCTGAACATTGCATTAGAAAGAGAACCAATGGAAAGCATTTTGTTACCCATTTTTTTAATTCTAACTTAATAAAAATGCAATTCTTTCAGTCATAACAATTTTTTTATTTTGAACATTTCATTAAAATTATTTTTTGTAAAATTCAATGAACAATAACTCTTCTGTTACAGTCTCATATTTCCCTGTGTGTGTGTGTGTTCAAGAGAGAGACATGGTGTGTGACTTTTGCATTTTGGATCCAATGTCTCCCTTTTATTTGATTCATTGATTTTGTTTCACATATTCTCACATTTCTCTGTTACAGTCTCACCAGTCTCATATTTCCGTATGTGTGTGTGTGTGTGTGTGTGCGCATGTGTGTACTTGTTTTTGCTACATTGTGGGGACCAAATGTCCCCACAAGGATAGTAAAACCTGAAATTTTTGACATTGTGGGGACTGGCTTGAGGTCCCCATGGGTACAAAAGATTATAAATCATACAGAATGAGTTTTTTTGAGAAAGTAAAAATGCAGAAAGTTTTCTGTAAGGGTTAGGTTTAGGGGTAGGGTTAGGGTAAGGGGATAGAAAATACAGTGTGGACAGTATACAAACCATTGCGCCTATGGAGAGTCCCCACAAAGATAATAAACCAGACATGTGTGTGCGTGTGTGTGTGTGTGTCTATTTTGCAACCTTGATGGCTTACAGTCTCATGCTTTCATTGCTGTGCACTTTATTTCTTACATTGATTGCTTCTATTTCACACATTTCCCAAAATTAGCTTTTGAAATGACACACGTTCATTTGTGTGTGTGTGTGTGTGAGTGTATTGTAGTGTTTTGCACTACTGATGTTTTAGAGAGTCACCCCTTCACTGTTGTGTGCTTTTTTTCTGGATTGTGGCTGATTTGTAGATTGTATGCACAAAAAAACTCTGTATTTTCATATTTTTGCCAATTTCCCATTCATTTCCTATGGCCGGTCATTTTGACCCGAAGACTATTTTTTTTACGACCACTTAGACTTTTCAAATCCTGTCCCCAATTTTTTTTGTGTGTTCATATACCAAGTACCATAAAAGTCATTAAGTTTCGTACCATTCCTATGAAGCTACGATTTTTAATTTTTTTTTATTTAAAAAATTCCGGTCAGAAGTGACCGAAGAACCCCAGAGGGTTAACTTATCGTCTTTGAATCTGTCAAGTCATAATCAAGTCAAAACTGCAATGCATTAACGCTTGGATTTATGATCAATATGTTTGAACAAGGAGTGCTTTCAAGATTCAAGAACATTTCTTTGAACTGACTTTCTCTGAATGCGAGTCAACAAGCGCAAAATTATTTTTAAATGTTTAATTTCGCCGTTAGGTTGATTGTACGGTTAGCTATAACCAAGCTATAACCTACGTGAAGTGAAGAAACATTTAGAAAAGGTTACTAAAAACTAGCTAAGAAATATAGCGTTGAAAACCAATAAAATCTCACTTACCGGCGTTTAACAGCCTTACATGCTATCTGTCTCAGTAGCTGATAGATCTAATGACACAGCTAACTAATTCGGGGAGTTAACCAAGTCACCACTTTGTGTTATTGTTGTTGGCTTATTTATTGCCATGACGCGTTGCTAAATGGAGTAAATGATATCATTTCATCATAAATTATATCATCCAACGGAGCTCACAGAGAATTGAGTCCACAGAGCCCACAAACGGTATTTATTTATGTGCATACAACTCTACTGTTGGCAAAAATGAGCAGAATTTCTAATAATAGGAAAACTGTAGATTACAATAAAAAAAGATGTATTTTTTATGTATTTTAAACTGCTAAGAGTCGGTGGATCGCTCTGAAAAAAGCATACGGAAGTGTATGTTGCTTCGCGACAGAACGCTTAAGGCACGTCAACATCAGGCGCTTGGGGACAACAGCTGTGATGGCGGAGAGAAACACACTGCAAAAACTCGATTTCGGCGCTTTAGGTCCCGAGCAGCAAGAAAAGCTGCATCACTTCAAGGTATTTCTTCTGCTGGAAGTTATTAACGAATCCACAGATTTTATTGTTGCTGGATGAAGTTCTGCTAATTAACCTCGTAGCTTTAAAGAACAGTATAGACATTTATTAAATAAACTGCATTCGTTTTTGAAAGCAAAACCCAAATTGCATATGTTTTCACATATAGGTCAAGACCCCGGCAGCTAATGAAAAATATTTAAGGTCTCACCCAGAGGTGGAAATGTTACTAAGTGACTTCTTAAGGTCAGTCTTTGTGTTTTATGTCCCATCAAGATCACACAACCATTTTTTATTCGTCCATACTTACTCACTCTTTTTAACAGGGGTGTGTTTCTGAAAAGGCCTACAGATATTCGTGAATTTGCAGCAGGTAAATTTTTATTGGACACATTTGCACACTTTCTTGCAAGTCGCTTGGTAGAATCTTCTGATAACATGCTTTACATTTGGAATGTTAATATTCTACTTTAAAGATTGAATATGTTCTTCAAATGTTACGAGAGCAGTTTGTCTTGAGCTCAGTCTTTTTATTTGATTTTATAATAATAATTTGTACTTGCATGTGTGAAATTATACTCTTAAATTAAAGCCATCTGTTTTTTCCAGATCATTTCAGTGACCCAGGACTGCCAAAGAAAATCCATGCGCAAATGAATATCCATAATACGTGAAAAATGTGGATTTGTGGTGTTTTCTAATAAAAGAGTGTGACTGTCATGATCCCTCCACATGCCTAAAAGCATCTTTGTTGTTCCTATTTATTATCAGCAACAATTAGTGTGTGTGAGTACCATGGGAGAGGACAGTCCAAGTTCAATGCTAAACGAGTCCACAAAGACAAAAAGTCGAAACAAGCTGCATTGAACAGGTTATTCTGTTCTTTAAAGTGCCCCTATTATGGATTAAAAAGGTTCATATTTTGGTTTTGGGAGTCCCCATCAACAAGCTGACATGCATGCAAGGCCATAAAACACTTTTGTTGTCTTATAATAAGCATTTATTTTTACCTTATTTGCTCAACGACTCCCAAACGGTTCGTTCAAACGAATCATTTGTCCAAACCACGCCTTTTGTGACATTAATCTGCGGTGATTGGTCCGATGACCCAGTCTTTTGTGATTGGTTTAACGTTACTGCGTGCAGCGAATTTCAAACACTGACCGCCCATCACCGTTACTCAAGCCCACAACTGGTAAACAACAACACCGGAACAGCCATAATATATGCGTCAACCCAACGCAGAAACGTATTGATAAAGCACTGCAGCTTGTACACCAACGTATTGTTCTATTCTTCAACTTCAAGTAATAACAATGACAAACATTCACTATTCATCAACACATTTCCAGACAATATCGAGTGAACAGATAAAGTCAGCTGGTTAGTCAGAGACCTACGAGCTGCGCAGAGCGAACACAACACACACACAACTAAATACGTATTTTGCATGATACAGAGTAACGTTACATGAGAGCAACACGTTTTAAAGGATTTCTACACTTTAAGAATAAAAATGCCCTGATAATTTACTCACCCCCATGTCGTACACGACATAATGTTACACCACATAACACACAACTACGTATTTTGAACGACCGCTAGAAAATACAACCATCAATTATTAATCACACTTACAGGTAGAGGTTCAAAGGAGCAAGTCGGTGCTGTGCTGAAATCGGTGACTTATATAGAAAAGTGTGACTAGGTGTCGCTGTTCAGCAAATGTTCGCGCGGGAGCGCGCACGCTTTAGATCAGACGCTGAAGCCGAATGATCGAGAATGGTGTTCCTGCACAGCCGGAGGCTGCAGTTTCAGGACCGAATTTCTAGGACTCTGTAGTTTTTTGTATTATTTTATTTTATGTATTTATTGTATATATGTATGTATTAGCGTCTTATACTATTTAATAGCGCTTGCTATTCAATTCTGTATATTATTATTTTTTAAAGAAATATGTAGTTGTTTAATTGTATACACTTAATTATTGTCCTAACCCTTGACATACCCAATGGTAACCCGTTTGAAATATTTAACCTAATTTATTTCAATATATTCTATATATATTCTGGTGTTAAATTCCATTTTCTTGTAAAGAAAGACTTGTATTTTTGCAAGACTTCAGTTTATTAGCCGCAGCACAGCGATTCATGTCTGATGAGTGACACACATAAAGTGCAATAAACGGTAAAACAGTTGCGCTACAAATTACTGTTTATTAGTACATTAATAAATGTAATTTTATTTGAATACAAATGTTAGTTTATAACATTCAGCAGAACAATGATATGTTTTGCACAGCCAAATAGGCTAAATGGAGATCGCTGACACGCCTCGAACATTAAAAAAAGATGGAAAGATTAAAAATGAATAGTTTTTTGTTTTATGCTTAAATCAGATCTCCTCTAGATGGCGCTGTCACACAAAAAAATAGGGTCCTAGCAATGAGGTCCTGGAACTGCGGTCCTGAAAGTGCAGCCTCCGGTTGTGCAAGAACATACTATTGGGGAATGATCTGTGTCAGAGTAAACGAGCGGTCCTGAAAAAGATATTTAATGTCTTAAGACTAAAGAAAACTGGACAATCTACTGCCACCAGCATCTAAATGTTTATATAGGAAAGAAATGAAAACATTAATGCTTCTGCTGTTGTTTGCTACTACTAAGAATATCTTCAGCTTGAGATGTTTTAACGTATTCCAATTATCTGATAAACGTATATCTTATCTTTATTCTTATAACTAGTTTCTGTAATTACCCTACAATGTTGGAGATCTACAGTTTGTTTCTTACAAATGCTTATGGTTGCAGCTGGCCAGGGTCACTCAATCTGACAAGTAAAATTTCATATAGTTCACTATTTCATAACAGCTGACTAAAAATGTTTATTAAAGTGACTCATGTGATGTGTGACTTCCTCTTCTTTCTATCTTACATAAATAAAGCATGATCAGATATGATCAGCTATTGGTATATTTATGGATACAGTAGGGTCTGACAGATTATATTTAAAGCTACTAAAATGTTACCCCTCTTTATTTAATATATGTGACTATAATGCTTAATAAAGTGACTTGTGTGATGTGGCAGCTCCTCCTATTTATCTAATTTAAGCAAAAGTTGTTCTGTACCCACCATTAATTGGCTTAATCATTTACAAAAAGAAAGAACTATTAAGCTTGTTTTCATGTGGCCTACAGGATTTCCCCCCTGATTTTCTTGTACAAATTCAATGTGAAGAAATTCCTTAACATGCATTTATCTTGTTACTGTTCACAACCCCAACCCCCTTCTGAATTTTTTTTGTTAAAAAACTGCAGCAATGCTGAAAAACTTAAACCTTTCAAATTGTATGTATTTTATCAAAATTTAATTACTATTTAATTGTGAAAAATAAATAAATAAATAATCCATAAAAGTCATGTGGGACTGTGAACATTTAACAATTTATATACCGTTCGAAAGTTTGGGGTCAGTAAGACTTGTAATAGTCTTTAAAGAAGTCTCTTATGCTCATCAAGGCTGCATTTATTTGATTAAAAATATAGAAAAAAAAAACAGTAATATTGCAAAATGTTTTTACAATATAAAATAATGTTTTTTATTTTAACATACTTTAAAATAGAATTTATTCCTGTGATAAAAGCTGAATTTTTATCAGCTGTTACTCCAGTCTTAAGTGTCACATGATCCTTCAGAAATCATTCTAATATTCGGATTTATTATTAGAATGATCAATGTTGGATAATATCAACAGTTGTGCTGCCAAATATTTTTTGGAACCTGTGATTTTTTTTTTCAGGATTCTTTCATAAATAACAAGTTTAAAAAGTACAGTGTTTATTCAAAATATAAATATTTGTAAATTAAACAATGTAAATTATTTATTATTAACTTTTAATAAACTTTTAATTATTAACTTAATACATCCTCGGTGAATAAAAGTATTAATTTCTTTAAAAAAAAAAAGAAGAAACAATAAAAATGTACTGACCTCAAACTTTTGAACGGTAGTGTATATACATACATATATATATATATTGTCACGAATCTGGTCGGTGTCCTGTTGTCCGCTCACCACCAGATGTCACTCTCACCTCACCTACACACTCTGACTGTTGCACCACACTCCGGACTGCATCTCCCATCCTCCACCGCACTGATTGCGTCAGCCCCGTGACCAATCAGGCGTTCTGTAAAAGCCCCGGTCCATTTGTTGTTGTATTGTTAGCGTTTTCCTAGTTTCTGGTTCCGAGTTCCTAGTCCCCAGTGTTTTGTCTTTCCCGCCTGGTTTTCTCATTTTGACTGTCTAGCCGCCTGCCTTTTGGACTATCGTGCTTGTTTATTGGATTACTCTCTTCGACTGCCTGTGATATACCTGTCTGCTCCCGTCTCCACCCTGCCTGTACGACCATGTCTTTGTTTGGAAATATCAATAAAAGCTCGCGTATGGATCCGCTCGCCTCTCGTCTTTCACTCCTCGTAACATATATATATATATATATATATATATATATATATATATAATTTGAGGAATACTCTAGAAGGTAGAAAAACAAACAAAACAAAAAAAAACCCTTATGAGTCAATCTCAGTAAAATATTGTTTTAAGTTACAAATTCTTAGTAATATGCAAATCTACATGTAAAATAAAAATAGTATGATAAAGAAGTCATGAAAACATGTTTTTACTTTACTGTAACTCATCAAAATAAGTTAAGCAATTCTTAACTTTTAGGTAAAGCTCATGTTTTTAAATCAGTTTAATGAAATTTAAGTTGAAAATTACCTATACAGCTAAGCTGACCGTACTTACAGTGGAAAAATGTCAACAGAGGTGCAATAACAAACCTTCTGAATGAGAACCTAAAAAGCATTTCTTTCTGGTAATGACAAAAAGACATCAAGAATAAACCAATTGAAAAAGGAGCAATCTTTACATCACTTGAGATGGACAGGAATGAGTTTGAAGAACATAGACTAATAGACTTACAGTAAAAATGGGTAATATTGTGGTATACATATAATTTTGATCTGTCAGACCATACTATGTCAATATGTCAGCTGATCAATATGCTTTATAAAATAAAAAGAAGAGGAGCTCAATATCACACTTTGTTAAACAATTACAGTTAGTGAGAGAGTGGTTTTTAATATGAATCTTGTTAGATTCAGTGACCCATGCCAACTACACTCATAAGCATTTGTAAGGAACAAACTGTAGATCTCTGACATCATAGGGTAATTACAGGAACTAGTAATAAGAATAAGATAATAAAATAAAAATAAGATATACATTTATCAGATAATCGGAATATGTTATAGCTTATAAGTTTATATAGTGCTAAAACATCTCAAGTGAAAACATCTTAGTAGTAGCAGACAACAGCAGCAGCATTAATGTGTCATTTCTTTCCTATATAAACATTTAGTTGCTGGTGACAGTATCTAGATTGTCCAGTTTTATTTAGTCTTCAGACATGAAACATCTTTTACAGCACTGCTCGTCTCCTCTGACGCAGATCATTCGATTTTTTTCAGCCCTTTTTTTCTGATATTCTATAATGGTGTCTTGAGTTATTAATCTTTTTAAAATCCAGAATGCCTTATTCCTCTCTCTAACTGCCACTGAGCACTCTTCAGACCACCATGGTACACTTTTCTTTTTCTTTCCATTACCTCTTATTAATGGTATAGTTTGGTTTGCTGCAGAAATTATTCCACTTACTATCTTTCTCTTCAATATTTCCATCCAGCTTAATATTTTTAAAATTTTCTTCACACAACATATAAAATTGCTCCCATTTTGTCTGCCTAAATCCCCATCTTGCACATTGACTAACGTTTTGCTTTTGAACTGCACTCTGAATCTCACATACTACGGGCCAGTGATCACTGCCCAAATTATCTTCAAGTACAACCGAGGTACACTTACCGGCTAAAGCAGCTGATATTATTATTGTGAGATCCAAACATGACATGCCACCTTTTACTTTATCCATTCTTGTTGGTTTCCCATCATTCAAGCACACAAGTGAGTGTTCTTCCATAAATTCTTCTATGATTATCCCATTGTTATCTGTATTTTTACTACCCCACAGGCCATTATGTGCATTAAAATCCCTGCATATAACAATTTTGCCCTGTATATTACCTGTCACTTCTTCTAATATATTATTACTTATTTCTTTACATGGATTATAAAAATGTGTAATTCTGATTCCTCAGTGTATTCCCAATATTTCTATGCTTACACATTCTAAATTATTATTTCTGTTTATTCTTTTATATGCTATGTCCTCTTTAATAAATGTTGCACACCCTCCACCTCTTCCAACTTCTCTGTCTTTCCTTTCTACTACATATCCATTGATCTTAAAATCCAAGGAGCTATTTAACCATGTCTCCTGAATACACATCCAAAGCAGCATTTCCCTCCTTAGCTTTCAAAATCCCATGGACCTCCTCCACTGTAACTCCTGTTAATTTCAGAAATTTATTAGCACACCCTACAATAATCCTTAACTTGTCTGATTTCCTTTCCACTTGTGAGGTACCATTAACCACCACACCGATAAAAGCCATAAAAAATTAATTTTATTCATCACAATACGTTGATCTGATTCATTCCTTGCAGATTCTACTTCTTTCTGAGTATAGGATTCCATCCTGGTTCCTTGTACACTAGTTCTCTTTGTTTCAGCTGTATCTTTTACCTTACGAGTAGCTTCTGCATATGTTAAATGTTGTACTGTTTTTATTTTTTGTACTTAACGGGCTTCTTGTTGTACCAGGCATCCCGCATATGCTGCACTATGTCCTCCCCCACAATTACAACACGCCCTCATTACACTTGCCATATTCGTGTTCTCCCCCGCATTTTGCACAACACATTTTCCCTTTACAGATACTAGCAGTATGTCCCATGCGTTGGCATTTGAAACATCTTAAAGGCGGAGGCACATACTCTCGCACTGAGAAGCTTACGAATCCTAGCTTCACTTTTACAGGCAGATTATTCCCTTCAAACTGTATCATCATGCTCATGCTTTCACATTTTTGGTTGTCTTTCCACATCTGTAGTCTTCTGGCAGAAATGACTGTACCTCAAACTTTATTGCCTATTTCTGTGCATACTATCCGTACTCCTGCTAGTGTTTTCATTTTCATAATTTTTTCCTTCTGCTTTTAATCGTTGCATTTAATCATTATTCTTCCATTGCTAAGACAAGATACAGCTTTCACTACTCCTATCTCCTTCTCGATTATTTTCGATAATTTAACAGGATGTACTTGCTGTTCTGACTGCTTAGCAAAAGTAATTATCACTTTGATTTCTCTTTCTACCACCTCTTTAACTTCATTTCTCATATGTCTTGTTTTATTGATTTTTTGCTCACAATCAGATGCATCACCCAAGCTGCTTGTTTTTTCCCCTTTTATTGTATCTTACTTGCTTCTTATCTTAATCATTATTGCCATCTGAGGTATCTCCCCACGCCACTCTCCCTTCCGCCATTTCGAAGTTTCTCACCGACCGTGGCCATACCGCCATCCTGATCCATCTTTTAAGAGCAAGCCTTTGGTGAATCCCGCATTGAACTTAGGATACAGCGTCTTCTTGACATGATGTAAACCACATGGAAATTTTACTGTTTTTGTGGGCGGGCAAGTTGTTCGCGACGTAGAATGGGGGCAGACATTATGCAAATGTGTTACTTTTTGACGTATGGCCGTAAAAGAAAAAGATTTGAATTCCTGACGACTCGTTCAGGCTATTGTGAACCGACTTTTTTTTTTTTTTTGATAGACAATAACTTTATGTATCGTGCACTGTCAGCTTCACACCTTTGCAGATTTATTCACATACAGCTACACACATGACACTGCATGAAAGGTCATTCTTGAAAAGGCATAATAGGAGCACTTTAAATATGTCCAGGCTTGGTAGAACATTTTAAGCTTTTTAATTATAAGTTAATAAGTTACTGCTCATTCTCATAGAAACATCTAATTGTCCTCTTAATGTAACATCTGACTTTAGTACAGCAAAGTGCAGTACATCAAACTCATTAACCCCCTATAATTTAGCATGTACTTGAAAAGCAGTAAAATATGTTCAGTCTAGTGTGTTATTTCAAATAATCATCTCACCTGCTATAAGAAAAGTCTGTGGCTTTATGTCGTAAATCACTTTTTAAAAATGCAAGATGGAAAGTCAGTTCTTGTTCCCACAAAACCACACATTAGTTTCATATAGCTGACACAACTGCACAGACGGTCTCCCATATTCTGTGCTGGGCAGGGTTCAGATGACATGAGAGAGGAAAACCACATTAAAATGAACCCAGTGTGCACTTGTTGAGCAAACTGTCAGCTGCTTCAGTATACTGGTGTATGTACAAGTCCTGGTTGCTAGCTAATTGCTTTATTTATTTTTACTATAATATTAAAATATAATTAATCAACTTGTTTATATTAATATTGGTGAGCCCTTAAATCTAATAATATTTATACGCCTTTTTACATTTTTTAGACTAAACCTTGTGAATTTAAACAGGAACAGTACAGGACTCTTATTGTAGTATCATTGTGGATGATCATATTCAAAGTAACATAATTATGTTAAAATGTTTACTAAATATATATGACCTCATGACTTCAATACACGAAACCAGTCTTAAGGGTCATTTTTTTAAAAACTGAGATTTATATATCATCTCAAAGCTGAAATAAGCGTTTCACTGATGTATGGTTTGTTAGAATAGGACAAAACTTGGCTAAAAATTTTGAGATACAACTATTTGAATATATATATATATATACATATATATATATATATATATATATATATACTGAAAATAAATAAATAAAATATTGCCTGAAAGTTGTCCAAATGAAGGTCTTAGCAATGTATATTATTAATCAAAAATTAAGTTTTAATATATTTATGGTAGGAAATTTACAAAATATATTCATGGCACATGATCTTTACTTAATTTCCTAATGATTTTTGGCATAAAAGAAAAATAATTTTGACTCATACAATGTATTTTGGATATTGCTACAAATATACCCGTGCAACTTAAGACTGGTTTTGTGGTCCAGGGTCATATGAACTCATTCGCAATCAGTTGATTTTAGCATTGTTCACCAGTCATTAACCAACCATACATTTGTGTGCATCTGTGTAAGTCTTATTCAGAACAAATTATTTTTTTTTTTGCTTTACATTGTTAGTAATTAATATTTACATTTCCTTTGTTTTTTGGACAGATGAGCGCATGCTTCAAGAAAGGTAAAATTCTTACAGCTACATCTGTCAATATCAGTGGTGGAATAGACCTTTATCACAGTCTGCGTGTCATCACATCCTGCTCCGAACAGTAGCGTAAAGGAATTTCTCCCTGTAAATAAACAATCAATGACTGCGCCCATTAGTCAGTTTAATCAGAGATGCATCAGAAGAAGGGAGACAGATGGCAGGTAACTGCTGTATCATATAAATACATTTTACATTACAGTATGCCACAAGGACTCACTATGGTAAAGACAGCCAAGTTACTATTAGTAACCCTTCATTTGAAAAGGTCACTTATATTATGGATTCAGTCATATGGTGCAGTGAGCATATTTACTGTGTTGGCACAAACTCATGTTCTTTAAAAAAAAACAAAAACTCATGCTTATATATGTGTGTCAGGTAATGGAAGTTTATTTGCTAATGTGGCCGCTGGAGACTCTATTACTGTAACATCTTTCATTCATCAACAGGGGTGATTTGAAACTTGTTTCTTGCATTGTTTGCTACTGAAAGATCATGCAGTTGTGTCTTGGTGATTAAAAATAATGTTCTCAATACTTGTTGCAATCTTGATTTTGAAAGAATGAAAATATCTATTAGGGATTTAGGAATAACATGTATGTTTATTAATTCCGTATACTCGTTTTACATAATAATAACAGTCATAGTACAGAGATATACTTTAGATATATCATAGCAACAGCAAACAGTGTAGTAAACAATATTTTTCTTCCGACTAACAAGTTGTATTTCACTTTTTAATAAATCAAAGATTTAAGTTTTAAAGATTTAAAGAATAGAAACAGATTTATCAAAAACAAATATTTCCTGTCAGAAAAAAATAAGCATGCGTTGTACATTATATTTGAAACATTTGCAAGCTGATATTATGATATGATTACAATATTATAGTATGATGAAAACAGACGACCGTTTCCTTTAACTTTTAGGACCTATCCACCTTTTTTCCCCATAAGAGCAGGTGCGGCCATTTGTAAATTTTATGAGTCTGGCTTCCGGTCTCATCTGCATCTAGCTTGTTTTGCTGCTTGATATTGCAAATTGGTGTTTTCTTTCTCAGTCCTGGTTTTAAATTATATTTATTATTATTTTTATTTTTTTTCTTGAATTGCTAAGAAAGAATGGACATTAAGGATTTCTGAATCATCAAACACTGCCTTTATTCATATGGGAGATTGTTTGTTTCAGTTGTTTGTTTCAATGGACCTGCTTTGTTTGTTGATTAAAAGAATAATAAAAGTTGTACTGTTATACAGACTATATTTGGATACCAATAATATTATAATCTAAACTGAACTCAACTGTTACATGTTACTGGACAGCAAAGCTTTAATCTAACTATGGTAGTATTATCTTGTTCACAGCAAGTTTGTAAAGTATATATTTGGTGGATTCCCTCAGGAGTATAATGCTGCTTCTTCCTCACTGAATCCAGTTTGAACAGCCTCTTGAATTCTCTTGATTTGTTCTGGAGGAGCAGCGGGCAGAATGGCGAGCAACTCTTGGTCAATCTTATCTTGTCTTGCGGTGCTTTTCCTGTCAAACTCCTTTTTATTCTTCAGGACAAGCATTAAGATGCCACTTTGTGCCTCGTCACAGCCGTTCTGGAGCTTTAGTCGCTCATGCTCAAATTCTGGTTTACTTGTATCCATGGTCATCAGTCTGCCCAGTGAACTGACACGATCCATCAAGTACTTGTTGGAAACATCTGTGTATGTTCCAGAGATCATATGAACCAGACTAGCAATGTTACAGGCTTGGAAGGCTTGAGTGTAGAGCAGATCTTTTGAGAAGAGCTTTGCATTGTAGGAGAGGGCTTGTGTTTTCTCTGATGTTGAGATAAAGTTTGTGAGAGTTTTGCTCAGGCTGGTTTTTACAATGATGGAAACCATCTGAAAGAAGTGAACCATCTTCTCCCATTGCTCCTTCACTCTGCCCATGGCATCCATTCCTTTGACCAGCATCTCTATGGTAGTTTTAAAGTCAATCTCTTTCAGTTCACAATTTCTCATGGTGACCAGGATTTCAGTTAGTTCCTTCTGGTTCTTCTGAAAGTTCTCCACACACTTGTCATAGTTCTCTCTTGTCTGGTTCAACTGAGCTCGGGACTGCTCTATGGCGAATCGTGCATTTTCGGTTGCTCTCTGTGCAGGGTTCATTTTCTCTGACATGTTTTGTTGTTTATTCAGCATTGGTGGATTTTGAGAAATTGCTGGAGATTTTGTGATGTCTTTACTTTTGCTATCAAAAATTTGGGATGATTTGATCAAATTCAAAACCTTATCTATTATCTCATTGCTTTTGACTCGGTCACATTTCCCTATAGGTGCATATTTTGCCAGTTGTTTGCATATCTCAATGCCCTTTTCACATAATGACTGAGCCTGTGTATTTGGTCGGCAGTCTGGAATTTTTTTAAGATCATCTTTAATTCTTTCGAACTGCTGTTTTACAAAATCAGTTTTTGTATACTTCTCCTTCTGGTCATAAAGATTCGTCCAGTTAATGTCATTATCCAATTCACTCACTTCCATTTTTTCCATAATAATCTGTGCACAGCTAAGAATTTCAGCAGACTTACTATATAAGTTTATTTCATCAACCACATTTACGTTTTCCCGACCTCTAATGTGGCTCCAGGTATCAGCAATCTTTTCTGATGCTGCGCATGCCTTTATCACTGGATTAGCTACCATAGATGTCAGTCCAGTAATGAGGCCTGTTACACCCTGCAATACTCCACCAACAACATCCATTGCAATCATGTTCCAACCTGTAGGGAGAGAATCTGTTGCTTGCTTGTAGTTCTTATGAGCCTGATCCAGTTCTTCCTCCAGGGCACTCACTGCATTCTCAGTCTTTTTCTTGATCTCTAGAGCTGACTGCTCTCTCAGTTTGCTCTCTTCCAACTTCTTCTTGATTGCTTCCATCTCTTCCCCATAGAAGTGCTTTGCATTCACACATGCTTCTAGCAGCTCTTGGATGATATAGATGACATCAGTAAAACGTTTTTTAGTTGCATCAGACAATCTCAAACATTCATCTGCAATGACTCTGATATTTTCCAGCTGATCAGGAAGATGTGCTTTGACAACTTCATCATCACCTTGGAACAGAATCTTCACAGCAGTTTTCATGTAATCTGGAACTTGGGCAGTATGGAGGCGAATCTGATCCATGCTCGTATGGGCCTCATTAAATGCCCTCCAGCCAGAGTTACACACTTGCATGAGGCAAGCACGAAAGGAATCAGGGTATTTGATGAATTTATAGCCATCTTTAGGAGGATTTTTATTGATAGAGAAATCTGTTGTGGATGAGATGAAAACCAGCTCTCCAAGGATGGCTATAGATAACGGCGCAGGAGTCAAATACTCTTCCCAGTTGGCATAGGGTTGCATCATAAGTTTAGTTTGGTTCCTCATGTCCTCAGCAGTGGTAAGGCTTTGAGTAGATTTTGAAATTGTAGAGTCCATGGCTTTCCTGTTCCTGCTCAAAATCAAGACAAAATTAAAAAAGAATTATACAAATATCACTATTTTCTCATTTATAAAACCTGAATTTGATCAGTTTGCTCAAGCATGTTGCCAAATAATGTGTACTTTCAAAACAGGCCTACTTTGTCTATGCCAAGGTACAAGAATATATGTTTTCAGTGGTCTTTGAAAACTTGCATTGTTTGAGAAAGCACGAAAATGTTCAGTTACACAGATCTGACACCAACAGCACATTTTTCCACCTGGTTGAGCAATTCAAGGACTGCTTTCATTGCATGTAAAATCACCTACAACCAGGGGCGTAGATTTAGGGTGGACGGAGCCAATATCATCCGACCATTGAAATGTCCCCACCAATAATTTAATCCACTTTAAAAAAAAATGTAAAAAAAAATCGTGCTGTCAACATTAACCTAGACACGCAGAAAGGGATAAATCACGTTCTCTCCTTGAGTTCTCCCGCCCCCAAAACACATATGAACATTTTGATTGGCTGTGCCTTTCCCTGCTATCATGTGAGAGGCTATGGCTGCGTTCAGATACAAGCAGCACCAAATGCAGTGGATTTTTTTTTCCCGTGCAAGAAGGTGTGTTGGGTGACATACATGTGAGGATGGCGGCAGCAAAAAAAAAAAAGAAGCTGGACATAAGGAGCTTTTTTTCAAAGAAAAGTGTAAGTCACTTCAAGTTCGCTAGTGAATCCATCAAAGTCTATCAAAGTAACGACAACAGTTAACGTTAATGCTAGTGGGTTTTTTTTTTTTTTACCGCTTTGACGCACATTCATTATAGCAGGGCAGGCTATAGTCTGTGAATACGGACTTAAAACTAACAGCAGATTAAACACCTAATTGTAAAAGTATAAATATGATCCCTGTCAGTTCTCTTAATCTAATGACGACTATTTGTCAGAAATCAGTCTTGTGAAAGAAATTGATATGCTACATACTAATATTGCCATGGCTAGAATTTGGGTCATAGGTCCCCACCAATGTCCACAGCAAATCTACGCCCTTGCCCACAACCACAGGCCAACAAACCAAAGAGAAAGTAGAACAACAATAACGATTCACAGAGTGTAGGCACAATAGTGCTCACCTAAATCCATAACTGATACAGATTCACAGAAAATTTTACAGAAAATAGTAGTCAGAACTCTGTAAAATTATCTCTAAGTTAACTACCCGGCTAATAATTTAAGCATTATGACATTAATGACATATTACAGTAATTCACATTATTTACACAGAAAAAAAAAAACTTTTTCTGTTTTCTTAAATTACATACAAATATAAATAAATATATATAAAATTACAAAAACAATCTGTAATTAATACAATAACAAAACTGTTAGATAAAAAAATGGTTAAATGACTGGCAGCAACAGCTGGCAAACAAAAACCATAAATTTAAAGTACAGTTTCTGTATTTAAATTAAGATGAAGACACTGTTATTTTATTTCCTGAATTATTATGATCAAACACCTTCACTTTAAAAACTAAATTAAACATCTCATGAATGACAGCAACAGAACAGTAATCACTAATAGATCTCTTAAGATCTCAACATCTTCACTCATTACAATGCAGTCTGACTTTATTTTGTACAAAACTTCTTAACAATTAACAGAGGGTTAGATGTTGATGTTTTATTGAAAATAAAGTCACCGTTGTGGAGATAAGTGTTTGCTTTAGTTGGGCTCTTGAACCTTGACTTTTTACCATCAGTTTTTCTTTGGTTGCTGTAACTATGTGTTTAAGTACATTTATTATAGTAAAGATAGCAGCGAAAGTCTGATCAGATAATGTTGGGTATTTATCAATGATAGCTGATCTCAATAGGAGTCTTACTTCTAAGTATGTCTGCTTTAACATTAGCATTAACATTACAACATATCAGCGTCGTTTAGTATTTACAGCAGTCTTGTGCTGTTGTGACAGTCATATATTCATAAGTTTTTACCAGAGGTTTTTACTATACTGATAGCACAGATGTCAACATTTGATGGTTCAAATACCCATGTGAGGTCTCTCTTAAAGTTTTTAAATCATTTATATTTATTTTTAGTGCATGATTTTCCATAGTCTGGTTTCAGTTTTCAGGCTTGTCACATCCATAACAGCACATATTCCTCACAAATAGACATCAAAATGAAAATAAAGTAACAATTATATGTTCTGTGAAGCGCCATCACTTCTCTATTTGTTGGGTATTATTGCGTCTGGTCTGTGCATTTTAATTTACAGAAATCCTACAAAGTATGTAGTTTCTCAAAAACTGTGTCATTTTTTTGTCACATCCATAACGCATGATTATTTTCCTTTAACATAGAAAACTTGTGCATAGATATTTTTCTGATGTTTAGACTCTATCAACAAGGATTTATTAAAATATAAACAAATGGTTGGGTGTATTGGTAACATTCATTCTCTAAGCATTTATGTGTTACATCAATAACGCTGGATTTGCCCATATATAGAAATTGGTTGAGCTGTGGCTTTTTGACTCACACAAACATCATCAATCCGCACATGAATCTCAATAATGGTGACAATCACCAAAAAGCTTTTCAGTGAAGTTAGAAGTATGTTTTGTGACATTCAGAGTTGATCTGGGGTCAAAAATCAACTATAAGTAAATGTTTATTTCCACAACAGTGAGTGCAAACTTTATTATTTTAATAATATGTCAACTTCTAAATATCTGAAAAGAAACTTCTGTTAATTCTCAATAAGAAGTTTAGTATGAAATAAATAAAGTAAACTTGTTTCTGAGATCTTGAGAGATATGTTAGTATTTAATGATCTTTTGGTATTTAAAGGGTTTCTGTTGTCTGAGTTTTGTGGGTTACCATCGTGCTGAAGAGCAGAGCCTGTGCTTCAGTCCAGGAGAATACCAAGAAACGCTTCAATTATTAATATATCCTTGATTTCCTGAGATAAGGGAACAAGCATTGTGTCAGCTTTGACACTTATGGTAAAACTCCTGTTTACTTTGATACTGAAGCCTGATTTGTTAATGTTTGTGTAGCTGTACAAGCCTGCCAGAAGGGGCAGAGTCAACTGCTATGTAAGTTGGCATGGAGCACCATCTCATCAGAACCATTCGACTTAAGTGACAGCCATTGATTCGGGTCCAGCTTATAGCACAGCATGTCATGTAACACTCATTCCCTTATCTCAGGGAACCGAGGTTAGTAACCGGAACGTTCCCTAACTAAAAGGGACTTCTTTTACATCAGTTTTGACGCTTATGGGGAATGCATTCAGCAGCACTGTGCAATGAGCAGATGCAGAACTAAGCCTGCTCTACAAGCGCAACTCAGGAGCACTCACTTGTGGGCCTTGTAAGCCTGAGCTACAGAAGAGACCCGAGAGATAATCTGAGGTCTACTTAAAATAGCTCTTCCACCCAAGGGGGAACAGGTAGTTTAAGCAGAAAATATCCGTGCCTGTAGGGTATCTAACGAAGGTAGACAGCGACAAACCAGCCGGTGGCCGCACAAATCTCCCTGATAGAGATCCCTCTGGACCACACTCAGGAGAAGGCTATTCCTCTGGTAGAATGTGCCTTTACACCTAGAGGGCATTGCAAGCCAACCGCAGCATAGCATCTACTATCCAACGAGTTTCTGCTGTGTGTCTGACAGCCCTTTTGAGCTGCTCTGATTGTCTGAACAATCCAGAGTGCTCAGCGTACACTCTGAGTGCCCTAACAAGACACAGTAAGTTGGGACCCTGCTCACGATCCACCGTAGGGAGAGCTAACAGGGAAATAACATGGGCTCTGAACAGAGCTGACAGCACCTTAGGTACGTAACCGCTTCACAGTTGTAGAATGATTTTACTGCCGGTGTCTTGTAGTCAGACAAGTCGAACTCTGCACTCAAGCCGAGCCTCGGGTTCGAGCCTCCATTAAGGACAGCAAGCCAAGTTTGTGTTTGTTTACCATTGCCCATTAGGACTGGATGGGCACGCGAACTCGTGAACTGTAGATTTAGTTGACTAAAACCTTATGAAATTAAAGGAGAAG